>PVIC010045044.1:0-14774 GCA_004025085.1 Thryonomys swinderianus
GCGTGAGTCTCCACACCCAGCATTGTATGTGGTTACCAGGATCGAACTCAGGACCTTGCGCTTGTGAGGCAGGCGCTAGAACCACTGAGCTAAATCTCTGGCCCTGTTTGTTTTTTGAGACAGGGCCTCTGTAGTTCAGGCTGGCCCTGAACTCACTGTGTAGCCCAGGCAAGCCTCAAACTCAAGCAATCCTCCTGCCTCTGCCTCCTGAGTGCTGGGAATACAGGTGGGAGCCACCATGCCTGGCACTGTGTTGTGTGGTTGGGGGGGCGATGATATCAAACTCGGGACCTTGCGCTTGCAAGGCAGGCACTGGAACCACTGAGCTAATTCCCTGGCCCTTTTTTGTTTTTGGTGAAGGGTCTTGTTTTGTAATTCAGGCTGGCCCTGAGCTCATTTTGTAGCCCAGGCAAGCCTCACACTCACAGCAATCTTCCTGCTTCTGCCTCCTGAGTGCTGAGATAACAGGTGTGAGCCACTGTTCTTAGCATTGTTGGGTGTGGTTACTGGGAATTGAACTCGGGACCTTCCACTGGCCAGTCTCTGAGCTAAATCTCCAGCTCCATTTTTCTAAATTTTTAGAATTTTGCTTGTTTGTTTTTTTGAGACAGGATTTTACTCTTTAGTTCAGGCTGGCTTTGAATTATGTAACTTAGCTTGGCCACAACTCAAAGCAGTCTTCCTGCCTCAGCCTCTTTAGTGATGAGATAACAGATGTGTACTACCATGATTGGCTTTTGTTTTTTGAGACAGGGTTTTGCTGTGTTGCTAAACTGCCCAGGTTAGGTTAAAATTTGAGATCCTCCTTGAATCAATAACTCCTTCCCCCCTTAATTAAGTTTATTGATACATTTTAGGAATATATTTTCTCATTCACCGTTGAGAATTTGTACATTTGTCCCAGCAACTTCATGGAATGCTGGGATTACAGGCATGAGCCACCATGGCTTGCTTCTAGTTTGACTTTGAGTGGTTTTTCTGAGTCAGAGTTCTAACATTTACTCTGGTATGTTGTGTAGTAGACAGATTTTTAACGTATGAGGTTGTCCCTGAAAAATCATTGGTAATTAGAGGTGAAGATTATGAGATACTTTTGTCAATAGTCTGTAAAGGAGCCTTATGGAGTGTAATGGGAAACCTTTTCAAACTTTTTTTTTTTTTTGTAATTCAAGCTGGCCCCGAGCTCACTATGTAGCTCAGGCAAGCCTTAAACTCAGCAATCCTCCTGCCTCTGCCTCCTGAGTGCTGGGATTACAGGCATGAGCCTCCATGCCCGGCTTTTTTTTCTTTTTGGTGGTATTGGGCATCAAACTTGGGCCCTTGTATTTGCCAGGTAGGTGTGGTACCACTTGAGCTAAATCCCTAGTCACCTTCTAAAATTCAGGATGATAGCCTACTGTGGCATGTATGCCTTAGGTTCTTCCTCACTGCTCTTCCTAACTCTTAAGAGCAGTCACTGAGTTTTTGGGTACATTTTAGGTATATATTATGTTCTCTTTCATGCTTGCCTGTAACACCAGCTGAGGGAGGACAATCAGAAAATTCAAGGCCAGCCTGGGATTCATAATCAGACCCTATTACAACCAAAAAATTTAAAAATGAAGCTGCTAGGCATGTGACTGTTGAATCCTAAGTTTATAGAGATGTGCTATAAATGTAAAGGATGATAGATTTTATTTATTTATTTATTTATTTATAGACAGGGTTTCACTATGTAGTTCAGGCTGGCCTCGAACTCAGGGCAGTCCTCCTGCTTCTGCCTCCCTAGTGCTAGGATTATAGGCATGCGCCATCACTCCAGATGGAAAAGAATAGATTATGGCCACCCTACTACAGAAAAATATAAAATGTTTCATTATTGCATACTAGCATATAAACTTGGGTATGGTGGTACACAGCTGTAATCCTAGCGCACTGGAGGCTGAGGCAGGGTACCAGTGAACCAAGGTACCAGTGTGGAACTATAGGAAAAACTGCTAATTCAGTGATACTAATTTGAATCAATGACTCTTCCCTCCCTTAATTAGGTTTATTGGTACATTTTAGGAATACATTTTCTCATTCATCATTGAGAATTTGTACATACACATGACATAGCTTCATTCTGATTTTTTTCTCATTCCCCTGCCCTCCCTTCAACTTCTCCTCCCCCTATATACATAAGCCTTATTTCTGTTTTTTCCTTTTGCTGTCAAATTTTTTTCTTTCCCTTCTTGGCTTTCCGCTGCCCCCCTCCCTAGATCCCCTTCCCCTTGAAAGTTTTCTTCCTATTTCACAAGACCTGTTATACATTCTTGGGGCTGGGGATTTAGCTCAGTGGTTCTGGCATTTGCCTTGCAAGCACAGGTCCCGAATTCATCTTCAGTGACCACATACTATAATGCTGAGCATGGTAACTCATGCTCATCAGCAATCAGTACCCACACCACAATGCTGGGTGTAGTGACTCATGTCTATAATCCCAGAACTCAGGAAACAGAGGCAGGAGGATTGCTGTGAGTTTGAGGCTTGCCTGGGCTACATAGTGAACTCAGGATCAACCTGAACTACAGGCGAGACCCTGTCTGAAAAAAAAAAAAAAAAGGGCTGGAGATTTGGCTCTGGTTCAGGCGCCTGCCTAGCAAGCACAAGGTCTCTGGTTTGCTCCCCATAACCACATACAATACTGGGCATAATGACTCACAAAGTGAGACCCTATCTCAAAAAAACTCAAAAAACAAACAAAAAAAAACACCTGCCATACATTCTGGACCTCATTTACATCTTTAGTTTCTCACATAGAGAAACTCAAGGCCTGGAAATTTAGTTCAGTGGTTCTGGTGCCCGTATCGCAAACGCAAGGTCCTGAGTTTGATCCTGGTAATCACATACAATGCTGGGTGTGGTGACTCACGCCCACCAGCAATCAATACCACATTGCACAGTGCCAGACGTGGTGGCTCATGCCTGTAATCCCAGCACTTGGGAGGCAGAGATTGCTGAGTTCCAGGCTTGCCTGGGCTACATAGTGAGCTTAGGGCCAGCCTGAACTACAAAGCGAGACCCTGTCTTTAAAAAAAAAAAAAAAGTATAGTCTCAAGGTACATCCATTTAGCTGTAAATGTCTCAGGCTGATCTTTTTTATGGCTTTGTAGTACTCCATTTTATTTAAAAAACACCTGTTTTTTTTTTTTTTGAGACAGGGTCTCACTTGTAGTTCAGGCTGGCCCTGAGCTCACTATGTAGCTCAGGCAAGCCTGGAACTCAGCAATTCTCCTGCCTCTGCCTCCAGAGTGTTGGGATTACAGGAATGAGCCACCACGCCCAGCACTGTGGTATGTGGTATTGATTGCTGGTGGGCGTGAGTCGCCATGCCCAGCATTGTATGTGGTTACTGGGATCGAACTCAGGGCCTTGCGCTTGCGAGGCAGGCACTGGAACCACTGAGCTAAATCTCCAGCCCTAAAAAACATTTTTATCCATTGACCAGTTGACAGGCTTTTGAGCTGTTTCCAGATACAGATATTACAAACTACTGCTGTAAATATGGATGCGCATATGTCATTGTGGTACACTTGTATTGCTGATGACTGTCTTAAAGAAATGGAATTTTTTTCTTTTTTTTGCCCTCAGTACTGAGCCTTTGCACTGAGCTACATCTCAACTTTTTTTTTTCCCTTATATTTGACAAAATATCTTGCTAAATTGCATATGTGAGGCTTGCGCTTGTCTCAGACTCCAAAATACTGGGATTATAGCATTTGCCACCATTCCCAGCTAAGAAATAAAAACTTTGTTTTATCCAAGTGTAGTATATAAAAGGGTATTAAAGTAGCATAAGAAAACCACATTAAAAATTCGTTTTTGTTTACATATGATACTGGAGATTGAACCCAGGGGTGCCCAATCATTGACCTACATCTGCCCTTTTCTCTTTTTTTTTTGAAATAGGGTCTCACTTTGTAGTTCAGGCTAGCCCTGAGCTCACTATGTAGCCCAGGCAAGCCTTGAACTCAGCAATCCTCCCACCTCTGCCTCCTGAGTGCTGGGATTACAGGCATGAGCCACCACACCCAGCTGCCCCTTTTATTTTTAAAAGGATCCTGCTAAGTTGTCTGGGAAGGATTTGAACTTGTAGTCCTCCTTTCCTCAGCCTCCTAGTATACTAAATTTGGAAAATTATTATTATTATTATTATTTTTTTTTGAGACAGGGTCTCGCTTTGTAGTTCGGGCTGGCTCTGGGCTCACTATGTAGTCTAGGCAAGCTTCGAACTCAGCAATCCTCCTGCCTTTGCCTCCCGAGTGCTGGGATTACAGGCGTGAGCCACCATGCCCGGCACTGTGGTATGTGGTATTGATTGCTGATGGGCGTGAGTCTCCACGCCCAGCATTATATGTGGTTTCCGGGGATCGAACTCGGGACCTTGCGCTTGCAAGGCAGGCGCCGGAACCACTGAGCTAACCCTCCGGCCCAAATTTGGAAAATTTTAGGCAATCAAGAGAATCTTTCAATTTTTCAAAAATATAACTAGAAATTCAACAAGTTTGACTTTGTTGTTGTTTTGAGCCAGGGTCTTGCTTTGTAGTGCAGGCTGGCCCTGAGCTCACTGTAGCCCAGGTAAGCCTCGAACTCAGCAATCCTCCTACCTTTGCCTCCCGAGTGCTAGGATTACAGGCATGAGCCACCACGCCTGGCATTGTGGTATGTGGTTACTGGGGATTGAACTAGGGACTTTGGACTTGTTAGGCAGGCACTGGATCCACTCAGCTAAATCTCTTGGCCCCGTATCATCTATTTTATCTTGCTCTTTACTTTTAATTTGGGTTTCTCATAGAGGAGGAACCATGAATATATAAGCTTGTGTGCCTGATTTATTTTACCTAATATTATAATCTCAAGGCACATCCATTTTTTGTTGGGTGTAGTGGAACATGCCTGTGATCTCAGCACTCAGGAGGCTGAGGCAGAGGGATCACCACGAGCTTAACACCAGCCTGGGTACGTAATGAGTTCAAGAGCAGCTTGGGCTACAGAGCTGAGACACTGCCTCCAAAAAAAGTCCACACCCATCAAAGTTCGTCCATTTTCTTTCAGGTGACTCAAATTTGCTCTTTCTGGCAGAACAATACTCTTATTGCATATAAACATATTTTCATTATCAATTCATGTACATAAACATAGGAGTCACTTGCAGGATTTAGCTATTATGAGTTGTGCTGCAATAAACATGGATATGTGTGTATCACTGTAATATGACATCTTCAGGGAAAAAAACCTAGAAGGGAAATAGTTGGATTTTCTATTTTTAATGTTTTCAGTAATTCTTGGCAAGGGGGGATGTTGCCAAACTAACTTCTCTGCTTTCCTTTTTTACTATCCTATGAAGAGCAACTTAGGTAGATATATTAAATTGCCTAGTTAGGTCATTAAGTACAGTTAAATACTAAAAACTACTCTTTTACATAGTAAACTTTAATATATTCAAAGTGGTAAATTGAAACTAAGAAAAATGTGATAACCAAATTTAGGGTGGTAGTGCATACCTGTAATCTCAGTTGCCCAGAAGCTGAGGGATACTGCTTGAGCCCTGGAGTTTGAGGCTAGCCTGGGCAAAACAGCAAGACCTTGTCTCCAAAAAAGGAAGGAAAATGTGGCTATTGACAATAGAAATAGTAAGTTGGGAAAGATGGTAAATTTAGCTGTCCAGTGTATATATTTTTAGTTTAATGTTGATACACAAAAATTTATCTAAGTGTTAGATGAATAGTAGTAAGCTTGGCTTCTTCGAAGCTCAAGACAGGAGTATCTCAATTTCAAGCCTAGTCTGGGCATCTTAATGAGACCTTGTTTCAAATAAAATGAAAAGGGACATCTGAACGGTAGAGTGCCTTTGCCACTATGCATGAGTTTATTCTCCGGTACTAGCAAAGAAATAAAAGGGGGAGGGTAGACCTGTAGGATTAATTCATAGTTGCCCTAATAACATATCCTAATACGTTTTATTTATTTATTTATTTATTTATTTTTGAGACAGGGTCTTGCTTTGTAGTTCAGGCTGTAGTTCACTATGTAGCCCAGGCAAGCCTGGAACTCAGCAATCCTCCTGTCTCTGCCTCTCGAGTGCTGGGATTACAGGCATGAGCCACCACGCCCAGCACTGTGGTGTGTGGTATTGATTGCTGGTGGGCATGAGTCACCACGCCCAGCATTGTATGTGGTTACCGGTATTGAACTCAGGACCTTGCACTTGCGAGGCAGGTGCCGGAACCACTGAGCTAAATCTCTGGCCCCCAGAAGTTTTATTTATTTATTTATTTTTTGAGATAGGTCTTGCTTTGTAGTTCAGGCTGGCTCTGAGCTCACTATGGTGCCCAGGCAAGCTGCCGCGAACTCAGCAATCCTCCTGTCTCTGCCTCCCGAGTGCTGGGATTACAGGTGTGAGCCACCATGCCCAGCATTGTGGTATGCGGTGTTGATTGTTGGTGGGCATGAGTCTCCACACCCAGCATTATATGTGGTTACCGGGGATCAAACTCAGGACCTTGCCCTTGCGAGGCAGGCACCGGAACCACTGAGCTAACCCTCCGGCCCAAGAAGTTTTATTTTTTAATTTTGTTTGTGATAAGGTCTCACTGTATTACTAAGTTGCCTCAGTTTAAACTTTAAATCCTCTCACCTTAGTCTCCCAGAGTGGTGGTATTACAGGTGTATACCACCATGCCCAGCCTAAGAACTTTTTAAAAATAGCAGAAAACTAGACAGCACTGAAGATAAAATTATATATAAATTACAATAGAAAAAGTATATTATAAATGTATTAAAATAAGTTTAATATGAAGCCCTGGCAAGAACTATTGGTAAAATATTAGCTGTTAAAGAAAGGAAGAATTTCTATATCATGTACTCTGCTCTTGACAAAATACTGGTAATATAATGGGGAAGTGTGTTAAAAGAGGCTGCTGGTCCACAAAAAGTTCTTTTTGTAGGGTTTTTCTATTTTTGGGGGGATTGTAATTTTGGTCCTGGGGATTGAATCTAGTATCTCCCAGGTACATGGCTTTACTAATTTCAGTATCTGAAACTCAGAAATTTGACACTTCAGGTGCATAATTCTTTACTCCGGGAGATTTCCTGTGCACTGTGGTATGTTTAGCAGCATTCCTGCCTCTGCCTGCTGCATGCCATTTCACTCCTGACATTCAAGATTTGCAGACAGAGCCGAAATGTTCCCTGCAAAATTGCTGCTACTTGAGTACCAACATATTATAGTTTGCCTCAATGTGATGTCACATTGTTTACACAAGAACATGAAAGGCCAAATTTAAAGCTATATGGCCATGATCAGAATCATGTTCTTACCTTTTTGCATAATGAGGATTTAAATTAATGAGTTGTCATGGTTCTCATGAACCTCTGACTCACTGATGCCATAAAAATGGTTCTATTTAGGGGCTGGAGATTTATCTCAGTGGTTCTGGTGCCTGCCTTGCAAGCACAAGGTCCCTGGTTCAATCCCGGTAACCACATACAATAATACCAGCCATGGTAACTCACATCCACTAGCAATCAATACCATACACTACAGTGTTGGGTGTGGTGGCTCATGCCTGTAATCCCAGCACTAGGAGGCAGAAGCAGGAGGATTGCTCGAGGGACCGAACTTCAAAGCTGAACTACAAAGCCATCAAAAAGAAAACCATAAGAACTATAGTCCCTTCCACCTGACAGTAATTATGTTAATACTCATGTTTATATGAGTTTCCTATATGAAGTATGATAAAAACTTGAATGTTTGGGGCCAGGGATGTGTCTCAGTGATGCCACTGACTGCATGGCAAGTGCAGGGTCATGAGTTTGATCCTTGTTCCATTAAAAAAAAAAGTTTTAAAAAAACATTTATTGGGCCAGAGATTTGGCTTAGTGGTTACGGCGCTTGCCTAGCAAGTTCAAGGTCCCTGGTTCAATCCCTGTAACCACATAGAACAGTACCAGGCATGGTGTCTGATGTCCACCAGCAATCAGTACCACATAGCACAATGCTGGGTGTGGTGGCTTGCGCCTGTAATCCCAGTACTCAGGAGGTAGAGGCAGGAGAATTGCTGAGTTCCAGTCTTGCCTGGGCTGCATAGTGAGCCCAGGGTCAGCCTGAACTACAAAGCAAGACCCTGTCTCACAAAAAAATATTTATTGCAGTCCAAGACGCATGGCACTAATCTCTCTCAAAATACTCCTTTCTCCTAACACTTCCATCTGTGCTACTTTCTGAAGCAGTTCCTGGAAGTCCTTTTAGGTGAGTTACGCTGTTGTGACTGCTTTGATGTCCTGCACTGATTTAAACATTTACCTTTCATGGTCATTTTGACTTTGCGAAAGAGTAGTTGCACTTCAAGAACTGGTGAATGAGGTGATTGTAATATTTTCTTTCTTTTTTTTTGCTTTTTGGAGACAGGGTCTCGCTTTGTAGTTCAGGCTGGCCCTGAGCTCACTATGGTGCCCAGGCAAGCCGCCGCGAACTCAGCAATCCTCCCGTCTCTGCCTCCCGAGTGCTGGGATTACAGGCATGAGCCACCACGCCCAGCATTATATGTGGTTACTGGGGATTGAACTCAGGTCCTTGCACTTGCAAGGCCCGCGCCAGAACCACTGAGCTAACCCTCCAGCCCGATTGTAATATTTTCTTAAAGTTCTTGGTAGGTCTTTGAAAAGATTGAACTAAAATGTACTCCTGTCAGAAGTATATGAAAAGGCAGATTTAATGCCTTGCTTTCCCATTCTTCCAACACACAAAAACTTTATACATTGTTATTAACATTACTTTTTGCTGTACTTGGGATTGAAATCAGGGCAAGTATTTTAAAAAAATTACCAACAGAATCAAACACTGGTCTATATCTTGTTTCCTCCCACCCTACCTGCTGCTTAATTTTCTTTTTTTTTTTCTTTCTGAGACAGGCTCATTCTATGTAGTTCAGGATGGCCTTAAATTCACAGTGATTCTCCAGAGTGCTGGGATTACAGGTGTGCACCACTATGCTGAGCCCACTTAATTCTCTTAGAAATAGTTGGCATTTAACAGACAGATCTTTTAAAATTTTTTTATTAGTATATGATGACTACATTATGATTACCTTTATCATGGGGAGTCAGTACTAGGAATTTTTTTTTGTGGGCAGGAGATCTAGCTCATTGGTTCTGGTGCCTGCCTCGTAAATGCAAAGTCCTGAGTTTGATCCTGGTAACCACATACAACAATACCAGGTGTGGTGACTCATGCCCACCAGCAGCCAGTACCACATACAATGCTGGGTGTGGTGCCTCATGCCAGGCAGAGACAGGAGGATTGCTGAGTTTGAGGTTTGCCTGGGCTACATGGTGAGTTCGGGGCCAGCCTGAACTACAAAGCAAGACCTGTCTCAGAGAAATTTTTTTCTTTTTTGGTGGTACTGGGCATCGAACTCAGGACCTTGTGCTTCCAAAGTAGGCGTGGTACTGCTTGAGCTAAATCCCTTTTTTTTTTAACAATTTTGAAACTATCAGTATGAGTGGTTAAAAAAAAATAGCATCTTGTTATGTTGTGTTAAGTTATTTTTTGCAGTACTGGGGATCAAACTCCATTCCTTGTGCATCCAAGGCTGGCACGGTACCACTTGAGCTAAAACCTCAGCCCTAGCATCCTTTTCTCTGTGGTACCGGGAATCGAACTCGGGCCCTTGTGTGTTCAGGGTTGGCATGGTACCACTTGAGCTAAATCTCCAGCCCCCTAGCATCTTATTTTTGTGCTGCCTTTCTTGTTTTGTGTCTGTGGTAGGAACTGAACCTAGGGCTTTGTGCATTCTGACCATGTAGTCTTTCACTGAACTGTACACTTCCAGCCCTGGTGTTTTTATTTTTGAGACAGGGTCTCGCTTTGTAGTTCAGGTTGGCTCTGAGCTCACTATGTAGCCCAGGCAAGCCTGGAACTCAGCAGTCTTCCTGTCTCTGCCTTCCGAGTGCTGGGATTACAGGTGTGAGCCACCACGCCCGGCACTGTGGTATGTGGTATTGATTGCTGGTGGGCATGAATCTCCATGCCCAGCATTGTATGTGGTTACTGGGGATTGAACTCAGGAGCTTGCGCTTGTGAGGCAGGCGCCAGAACCACTGAGCTAACCCTCCAGCCCCGTGATGTTGTTTTTTAACTAGTGAGGGTGAGTGACTACTTTATATCACCATATCTGAGCATATCTTTGAGCTTGTTTTTTCCATTGGAGTGCTTTTTCAAACTTAGCTATGTAAATATTTATAATCTTTATATCCTTTTGTGGTATAGGGGATTATTACCCAAGGCCTCTACACTGAGCTACATCCCCATCCCTTTCTTTGACACAAGATCTTTCTAAATTTCCCAGGTTGTGTTTGAACATAAGGTCTTCCTGTTTTATCCTCCAGAGTTCTGGTGTTGTAGTTGTGTGGCACTATGTCCTGTAGAATATTTATACTCTTGGAAAGTTCATTAAGTGGTAATAGCTGCCCTAATTGGTTAATATCCTGTTTTTTTAAAAGCAAGCCTTATCTTTTAAATTGTATAATCAATTTAAATTATAATTAAAAAGTGGCCTGTAGGGTCAGAGGGTTAGCTCAGTGGTTCTGGCGCCTGCCTTGCAAGTGCAAGGTCCTGAATTCGATCCCTGGTAACCACATACAATGCTGGGCGTGGAGACATGCCCGGTAACCACATATAATGCTGGGCGTGGAGACACGCCCACCAACAACACCGCATACCACAATGCCGGACGTGGTGGCTCATGCCTGTCATCCCAGCACTCGGGAGGCAGAGACAGGAGGATTGCTGAGTTCGCGGTGGCTTGCCTGGGCACCTTAGTGAGCTCAGGGCCAGCCTGAACTACAAAGCGAGACCCTGTCTCAAAAAAAAAAAAGTGGCCTGTACCCTATAAGCTAACGATATGTATATAATAGACAAATGAAATTGTATATATTTATGGTTTATAACATTATGTGATCTTTTGTTCTTTTGAGACAGGGTCTTTCCTATATTACAGGCCAGACTCAAAGTCACTATATAGCCAAGGCCAGCCTTGAACTCTTCCCCTTGTTTTAGCGAGTGCTGGGATTATAGATGTGCACTACCATACCCAGTTTATTTGCCCTGATATATGTATTCATTATGGAATGCCTAAATCAAGCTAAATAATACATCCACTGTCTCTTTTTGTGTGAGATGAGAACATTTAAAATTATTCAGTTTAATTATCAGTTTTTGTCCAGGAATGTATTTCAGATGTAGTTCAGTGGTGCTGTCCCTCCCTGGCACATGCAGGGTCCTAAATTCAATCCCTGGTACTGAAAAAACAAAAACAAAAAAAACCCAAGCAATTTTCAAGAGTACATACTTGTTATTAACTATAATCTCCATGTCATCCAGTAGATCTGAAGTTTTTCTTCTCTGAGATTTTATAAAAGTGTCCTTTGACCAACATCTTCCCAGGAATTACTGTATTTTTTGTTTTTTTCTTTTTGGTACTGGGGATTAAACTCAGGACCTTGCACTTGCTAGGCAGGTGCTAGAACCACTGAGCTAAATCCCCAGCCTACTGTAATTGTTTTTTTTTTTGCTTTTTGGAGACAGGGTCTCGCTTTGTAGTTCAGGCTGGCCCTGAGCTCACTATGGTGCCCAGGCAAGCCACCGCGAACTCAGCATTCCTCCTGTCTCTGCCTCCCGAGTGCTGGGATTACAGGCGTGAGCCACCACGTCCGGCATTAGCCTACTGTAATTTTTAAATGGCTAGGAAAAAATAAAGTTTTATGGCACGAGCAGTATATGTTAATGTTATCCATAAATATAAAGTTCACTTAGAACATAGCCATTCTTATTTATTTATGTAGTGTCTAGGGCTGCTGTTTGCACTACAGTGGCACAGATGACATATTTTTGTTTTGTTTTTTGTCTTTGGAGACAGGGTCTGACTGTGTGGCTCCGACTGGCTCTGAACTCACTGTGTAGCCCAGGCTGTCCTCAAACTCACAGTGGTCCTCCTGCCTCTGCCTCTGAGTGCTAGGATTATAGGCAGGATTATAGGATTATAGGCCTGGAAGTTGAAAAATTTTGACACACACTGGTGGACAAACCATATCCCATGTAATATATTGTGGCTCTGTATGGAAAAACTGTGTTGGCTCATAGGTACCTTAGGGAACTAGACTTAAATGTAAGTGCATTTGTCAAGTGGCTAACTGAATTTAGTAGTATTGACTAACTCAGAGTATTATGTAGTGTATTTAAGTGTTGTTGTGTGGATGAAAGCAACAAAATTATGAGGATTCTCCTTAAGATTTTATCTTTCACCTTTTACAGCATGGAGGATTTGGGTTCTAGTTTCTTACCAATTCTGAGCTGCCTCTTTCTGCTCTGTAAATTCAGACTACAGTCCTTTAGTTTTCAGGGGCAATTATATTGCTTTTCAGGTCTTCTGTTCAGATGGCTAAAATTTCAAGGAAGCAAGCACCATAGTTGGAATATCAGTTTTGACTTGAAAACTAGAGTGTTGTTCTTTTATTTATTTTTTTTGAGTGAGTAGTTTTGGGCTCACAAGAGATCGTTGGGTCTTATTGGTTAGTTTTCACCAATTCCTGGTTTTCCACGTTGTAAGGCAGGTGAGGTGGGCACAGTTATGCACAACTGTAATCACACCATTTAGGAGACTGAAGCGGGGAATTACAAGTTTAAGGCCAACCTGGACTATACAGTGAGACCTTGTCTCAAAGGGGAAAAAAAGATACTATGTGTGGCAGCAGCCTCTTAAAATAATGTTTTAAGGGCAGGAGGGTTAGCTCAGTGGTTCTGGCGCCTGCCTCACAAGCGCAAGGTCCTGAGTTCAATCCCCGGTAACCACATATAATGCTGGGCATGAAGACACGCCCACCAACAATCAACACCGCATACCACAGAGCAGGACGTGGTGGCTCACGCCTGTAATCCCAGCACTCAGGAGGCAGAGACAAGAGGATTGCTGAGTTCGCAGCGGCTTGCCTGGGCACCATAGCGAGCTCAGGGCCAGCCTGAACTATAAAGCAAGACCCTGTCTCAAAAAGCAAAAAAAAAAAAAAAAAAGTTTTAAATCTTTGGTGATTGAATCCTTAAAAGGCCTTTAAGGTGTTGAGAGCTGGGGTGACCTGTCTTGCTTAGAACAGGGCTGGGATATAGTTAAAACACAGAAGAAATAATTCATATTCTTAGATTAAGAGCTTAATTTAGCCAGTTATGTGGCATATGCTTATAATCTCAGCATTTACAGGCAGCAGAGACAAAAATATCACAAGTTTGAGGGTCACCCTAGGCAATTTAGGAACTTAGACCCTATCTCAAAAAAGGTGTGGGGGCCCAGAGGGTTAGCTCAGTGGTTCTGGGCGCCTGCCTCGCAAGCGCAAGGTCCTGAGTTCAAATTCTGGTAACTGCATACAATGCCGGGCGTGGTTGCTCACGCCTATAATCCCAGCACTCGGGAGGCAGAGGCAGGAGGATTGCTGAGTTCGAGGCTTGCCTGGGCTACAATAGTGAGCTCAGGGCCAGCCTGAACTACAAAGTGAGATGCTGTCTCAAAAAAAAAAGGCGTGGTAGGGCCGGAGGGTTAGCTCAGTGGTTCTGGCGCCTGCCTCGCAAGCGTAAGGACCTGAGT
This sequence comes from Thryonomys swinderianus, assembly GCA_004025085.1. NCBI lineage: Eukaryota > Metazoa > Chordata > Mammalia > Rodentia > Thryonomyidae > Thryonomys > Thryonomys swinderianus. Next base: position 13,656 of record PVIC010045044.1, read on the forward strand.
TCAATCCCCGGTTACCACATATAATGCTGGGCGTGGTGGCTCACGCCTGTAATCCCAGCACTTGGGAGGCAGAGACAGGAGGATTGCTGAGTTCACGGCGGCTTGCCTGGGCACCATAGTGACCTCAGGGCCAGCCTGAACTAGAAAAGCAAGACCCTGTCTCCAAAAAGCAAAAAAAAAAAAAAAAAAAGGTGTGGGGATGTAACTCAGTGCACTTCAGTCAGTTCACAGTACTACAGAAGAAAACAGCAAAAGCAAGAGCTTGATGTAGGAGTGTTTTATATAAATAAGCATTTTCTAATAATTTTTTCATAGTTTCTGACTATACTCCTTAAATATACTGTTGAAATTTAATGGTTCAGAGACAGTACTTTTATATGAAAGAAAACAAAGTTCAGACTCAGATATAAAATGTAGGCCAATAGTAGTTCTTGTACAAATTAATCTCTAACAGGAACTGATTCCTAACCTTGAATTTTGACAAGTTGAAGACAAAAGGAAACTGGAGTGTAGAGCTAAATCTAGCCTTTAACACATCTTTTTGTCTTCTCTTACATTCTTATAAAATAGGAGGGTAGGTAAGATACAGTTAATTCAAAGCAGTTATTAGATAGTCTCTTCACACTTTTTTTTTGAGGCAGTGTCTTGGTGTATATTTCAGGCATGCCTTGAACTTAGTCTGTATCTCATCCTGGCCTTGAACATACAGTGATCCTCGAGCCTCAACCTCCCAAGTGCTAGAGTTACTGGTGTGCATCACAACACTCAGCCAGAGTCTTAATATTCTTGTTCCCTGACCAGGCCTAGGAGTTAGTCACTCCTTTGTTTTGTGTTTGGCAGGGCTACTACTTGAGAGATCATGTTTAATGTATTGCCCACCCAGCCTTTGTTTGTTTGTTTTTTGGTTTGTCTTTTTGAGACAAGGTCTTGTTTTGTAGTTCAGGTTGGCCCTGAACTTATCATGCAGCCCAGGCAAGCCTCAAACTCACAGCAGCCCTCCTGCCTCTGCTTCCAGAGTACTGGGACTACGGGTGCGGGCCACACCACGCCTGGCCTTACCAGCTTTTTCTCATATTGCCCAAAATACTATTTTAAGAGGTTTTTTTTTTTTTTTTTTTT
>PVIC010045045.1:0-14786 GCA_004025085.1 Thryonomys swinderianus
GATGTGTACAATAAACAAAAAGTCTCTTGGTTCTGAGAGTGAGGAATCAGAACACCCTCTAACACATTCTTAGGAGCATGGCTCATTTCTTTAATAGAGAAACTAACAACAGCAAAAATGCCCCATATTTTCTCACCAGCCTCCTTATGTTTATACATGTGAGCATCTCTGTATAGAAATGCTTCACTTCATCTCTAATATGTATGATTTCTTTAAATTTTCAGTTTCTGGAGATGTTAAGACTTTACTGAATTAGTGCATTGTTATAATTATGTGTATGAACTATTGTACATATATCCAGAAGTCTATAGCTGGACTAGAAGGCTGTATTAATGGAAACATCTGGATCAGTTCTTCTACTTAAACATTACCTGGAAGGCTTTCAGGTAGCCTTATCTCTGGAGACAGCAGGGGTGAAAATATACAAGTTTGGTTGTTAATGCAGCTTATCTGAGTGCAAGTCTCTCAGGTGTCTAGAATTATGATTAAGTATAAGTTGAGGCAGAACCATATGATGTGCTAGATTTGCGTCTGCTAGACTCCTGTAGTAAGTCTCTGGTCCCCATCAAGGAGTAAGAAAAACTTCAGACAGAGTTAAAGAGAAAGTGTGAACTGGAACAGCCAGTGCTCTTTGGCAAAAGGAACTGGTCTGTCTTATCCACTTATTTTTATTATTCATCATTTAGGGTAAAGGTGTGACGTACTCCACCCCAGTTTGGATATTATCTCGTATTAGCCCTACAGCTTCATAGGCCATTACACTGGTCTCTGCTGCAGCCGTTAGCAGGAAGTCATGTTGACCCGTACGCTACCGCTTGCTCATAAGATGCTTCTGTGAGTCCTGTAGCACCAGTTAGACTAGTGTCTTAAGTAAGAGGACTGAGGGGTTTAATTCTGCAGCCTGCACTGCTCACAGCATGCTTTGGGCGTACTCAACATTGCAGGGCACGGAAGCCTTACTGTTTTATATCCCCACAGTTATTCAAGGAAGTAAGGATATCTTAGGGATTCCAGTATACTATTCCGTGGGTATAAATGGACTCCCATTGTTGCTAACTCAATAAAGTGTGGCTGAATTATTCCTAACTGTATTGCTGATGTACAGAGCACTGGGCTTTCACATGGCCCCAAATGCTAAGAATGTTTAACTGGATAAGATGTCTTCCCTCTTGAATTAGCTGTTTGTCAGTTACGTTTTAAAAGATAATGCTTCTCTGTAAATATTTAGGCAAAAGAGACTAGAATAATTTAATTGTTATCTTCAAAAAGGATAGATGTACATAGTATATGTTCTGATACTCCACTTGGAAATCTGCTGTGTTTCAGATTATAAACTTTAAGGCTTTTCAGTTTTGCAAATACTCAGTTTTACAAACACTTTATGATCACTTGTGCATAAAATTGTAAACATGCCTGGTTCTTAATGGCCATTAAGAGGTAAAGGAATTATATGCCTTCCCAGATGGGCCTAGGAGCTAAAGAAAAAGATCAAGATTAATTCAGGCAGAAAAGAAGGAACAAAAATGTTTGTGGCTGGTGGATCTAGTAAGAAGTGGAATTAGAGGGACAAATTGACTATTTAATGTCAATCAGAAAACTGTCTATTGTGTTAAAAGACGTTCTAACCATAGTTTTACAATATAGTTCAATGGAAATAAAGAAAACTAAGGCTCCTCCCCCTCCTTATGGTGATAAAATATCACAAAAAAATGCATGAAGATCAGATAACAGACTATTATTATTGTGGTCAGTATTTGATGTAGGTAAACATTTTTCTTTTCGAAACAACACACCAAAGTGCAGTGCATGTAATACAGTACTCTAATTAAATTCAAAATCAAATCATTGTTTAAGGCACAAATTGGTACATTAATCTACTTTTATGCTTATTCTTTTATTGTGGAACTGATGCAACTGTTGAAATTTGGAGTAATCATGGGGAAGTGGCAATTTCCATACACAGCTTTTGTTTAAGTTTTGTGTTTCCCTGTACAATTATGCAAAGATAGCTTTAGGATATTTCTTGTTTTTTATGTTATTGTTCTTAAATTTTAGCACTTAAAATACTGCATTCAATCTGCTTCTGTGAAGTTTTATGCAAAGCCAAATGTAGTTTGTCATCCAAAGTGCACAGATTCTAGGAGTTAAAGATCTAAAAAATCAAAAAGCATTTATTTATGTATATTTTGTAAGTTCATAATGCCTATAGCACTTCTAAACTGCCCCCTTTAGTTTGAACTGCATTTTTCTTTTTTTCTGCAAAATATCTTAGCATGCTTTGATGTAAAAGGACCCACGGAGTCTCACTGTCAGTATCTGTTATACAGTCTTCACAAAGCACACATTTAACCGAACCCCTGAAGTGTCTTTTTACCATCTACTTTTTTCATATTGGTGAGCCTACATAATAATTTAAGCTCTGAATTTATTCCATTGCCAAGTGAAGATTTTTTTCAAAGAATTATTGTCATGACTGTCAAATTCCAAAAACTCTTGCTGAGGAAGTAAACAACAAAATTCTTAGGAATAAAGATATATAGATCACTTCTGTCCATCATTTCTACTTCTAATATTCACATTTTATCCTCTCCTCCTTCTAAATTGAGATTCAGTCCAGACAAGAAGCTCATCTTGTCTTAACTATCTCCCCTCACTGTGGATCTGTATCAGAGATATAAACATGTGGACAGAAGGCACCAATATAATAAGGAAGTATAACACTTTCTTTTTAGAAAAATGACTAAAATAAAGATTTCAAATATACAATTTTAAAGCTTCATGTTACTATAATTTTTTTTTTCATTTTCACATAATACTGAAGTTTTCATACTACTCCTGGAAAACCTTGATTAGAATCTAGATACCATAAACAGGAACAAACAACTTTTTACCTTATGTTTGGATATGACACTCTTCCAGTTCAGTGTTAATTTCCTTTGTTATTACCTTATAGAGAATATGGACTGATTTAATAATGGGTCTCAGCCAAACAGATCTTTGCCATTAAGTACTGAACTTTTTCCAAACTGGGCTCTAATTTTTCAATTTTGGACTTTCCCCTTGTTTACTTGTTCACATTTATTCATTTATGATGAGCATGTGGTTCAGCATCTCCTTAGACCTGGAAGGACCAAAAAATGATCGAAGAGTATTTTCCTTCAAAATTCAATCTAATGACAAGTGAAAACAGCATACATAACGACTTAACAATGAAATCGATATTGCAAAATTAAAAAGTAAGTTTCATAAAATTATTTTTATGTGAAGGTGCTGGGAATTATCTAAGATGAAATATAAATGCTTACTGTGTAAAGAAGGTTTTGGGAACATACTAGAGAGAAAAGGCTGCATGAACGATATCCAACGACAATTCATTTGTCTAGATTGATTTAGATGGTCCCACCAACACCTCAGTTTCTCAAACTGAAAATCTTGGAGGAAGTCCCCGTTTGTGTTGACAAGGAGGTGACACAGGTACAGACAGCTGGAGATGAGTGTGTGTATATTTGACACTAGCCTGACACCTATCATGTCCTAAGACATACACTCATCTCCTTTACTCTTACTATTCAAATAATTCTGGATTGTGTATTTCTAAAGATTAATTCTGTGTGAAATTAATTGGCTAAGGATCCATCAGACAACTTCTTAAAATCATTTGAGATCAACCTGTGAGGGTGATTCTAGGGATGTCTATAGATTTCTCTGAAGATCTCTGCTACAGTATTAGGATATAATTTCTATGGATAATTGCTGTCAAATGAGTAAAAACTAGCATTAAGCTGAATTGAAAAACCTAACAAATACTGATTAATGGGAACAATCCAAGCATTTAACTCACAGCCATAAAATAATTTATACTAATAAAGTACTATTAAGAATGTGGGCTTTGTCCTAAAATAAGTAAAAACCTAGTATTCACATGATCAGATCTGGTAATTAAAAAATATAAGTCCAGCAGGTGGGCCAGTGGATAATAGTGTAGGAACATGTAAAAACAATTTAATGAATAAAATAAAGACCACAATTTTAAGGTGTTGTGCATATGATTCTCTTTTTAAACTCTAGAAGGAAGGATATGAGGAAGTAATTTAAAAGAAAAGGAGATGGAGGGTGTGTGAATATCATTAAGTCCCAGGTCTTTTTTGTACCTCTGTAAGTCACCTCTCTGGGCCCCTCACAGCAGACCACTGTATTTTCCTGGCCAAGAGTTTCAATATCATTTGTAGGACTTAGCCTGTTTCAACAGGCATAGGATTTGTGATAAAAAATAAAAAGTAAAATAATGATTTGAACAGTGTTATCCCCATTCCAAGTCGTCATGGTATCAGAAGACGAGTTTAACTCAGGCTCTGGGTTTGTTGTACTCATGTACCAAACCCTGATCTTCAAGTGAAAGTATGTGAATATGGCAAACTGCACTTGTGTGATTTGGAGATCTGCTCTGTCTCACATGCTTTGTCTTCCATTTATGTTTTAAAATCAGTAGGTAAGTGCTCTCTCGGTAGCACATGTACTAAAACTGGAACAATACAGAAAGGAATAGCATGGCCTCTGTGCAAGGATAACCTGCAAATTTATGATGAGTTCCATATTTTTGAAATGGAAGCAAAGTTTATGTCAATAAGGAGAGGTGAAGGGGCTGAAGGGAAATGGGGAAAATAAGAACCAAGATACATATGGACAGGTGCAAATTCTCAGTGAGTCTGTGATTGTAACGTATACCTAAAATGTACCAATAAACTCAATTAAAAAATAATAAAATTGCCAGTAAAATGACATGTATTTGTCCTTTTACATGGTATCCTGTGGTGTATTACACTGTAGAATGACTAAACATAATTAACTAATGTACTCATTATGGCATGCCTTATATTCTTATTTTTAAAAAATGATAGTTGAAGGCATCAGCATGGTCTGAAGAATTATAAAACTTCAACCGAGAGTGACTGCACTCAATAGACCCTGCACTTCATTTGGAAAATACTCTGTTCCATCAGTGCAAGCAGTGACTGTTTCACAGGGATGAGACCCGGCTGCTGGTATCTTCTACTAGCCTTGCGTCGTCTTTCTTGGTTCTTGGTATTTCTGTTGGAATATCAGTGGGCTTGTATTGCTGTACCACAGTATCGACCTCCAGTAACCCATGGTCTGAACCAAAATACACTGTGGAGAGCCCACAGGACCCCTGTTCATCAAAGCTAGCATTGGTACCCAGAAAGAGAGGCAGTCTGTGATTCTCAGAGCTCTGTACATGTCTCAGTTTCCCTTCAGGGAAATACAAGAAAGGTCTAGAATGTATCCAGGAAGGGAATTCAACAAGAACTGATCATGTAAGCAGCTAACATGAGGTGTGCAGACTAAGGCCCTCTAGCCTATGTCCACAGCTGTCCATATTTAGAGAGAAGAGCTTCCTGTGCCTGAGACATTCACAGTACTCCCTATGCCATACTCAAAACCTCTGGAGGGAATTCAGCTTTTAGGTTTTAAAAATATGTATCAGGGGCCGGAGAATTAGCTCAGTGGTTCCAGCGCCTGCCTCGCAAGCACAAGGTCCTGAGTTCGATCCCCAGAAACCACATACAATGCTGGGCATGGAGACTCATGCCCACCAACAATCAATACCACATACCACAGTGCCGGGCATGGTGGCTCACGTCTGTAACCCCAGCACTCAGGAGGCAGAGACAGGAAGATTGCTGAGTTTGAGGCTTGCCTGGGCTACATAGTAGCTCAGAGCCAGCATGAACTACAAAGCGAGACCCTGTCTCAAAAAAAAAATATGTATCATATTATTATTACTTAATACTTCCACACTGTGAAGTAGCACACATGGGTTTCTGGAGGCCCTTCCACTGCAACTCAGTACCCACTGACCAGACTTCCCTGGAAGGGGGGTTGGGACAGTGTATATTTACTTGATTACAAATTGCAAAATGAGAGATTTCTCATGGGCCGTCATTTTTAAAACACACGTACACTTCTGTTAAGTAATGTTTAATCATGTGAATGCCATTTGATAGTGCAATGTAATTAAATTTGGCAACTTTCAGGACCTAATGACTTTAAAATCAGCAATTTCCAAAGTAGGGAATGGGAATTATGGGGAAAATTTGAAACCTCAAAGAAAAAAAATCCAATTATACATGTGAGGATAATACTGAATGTACTATTTTAAGAATCCTCTTTTTAGCTGTATAAAAGCCTAAGATATTGGATATACAGTATTACTGAAAAATATGTCAAATGCTTAAAAAATTTTTTTTGAGACAGAGTCTCTCTTTGTAGTTCAGGCTGGCCCTGAGCTCACTATGTAGCCCAGGCAAGCCTTGAACTCAGCAATCCTCCTGTCTCTGCCTCCCGAATGCTGGGATTACAGGCATAAGCCACCACACCCGGCACTTCAAATGCTTAAATTTTTTAAAATGTTACATTAAAACTCACATTCCATTAATCCCCTTCAAAAATACACTCCATCACTTTGAACACACTTACTTCATCAATCTCACCTTCAGATAAAGCAGTTCTGCAAGTCCTCTGTCATGGTGTCTTTCCTTCCATTGTCATGGCAACCTCGATGTGTCTAATGGATTCACCTTTCCTGGTGACTTTGACTTCAGGGAGTAGCTAGATGTTGTACAGCCCCAGGCTCAGTGAACAAAGTGGGTGAAGATGCATGTGATGCCTTCACACCCCATCTTTCCTCTGGACAGCAGCTTCTCTGTGTTCTGTTTACACCTTGTAAAGATACTCATGGAACCAGAGTCCTGAAAGAGTATGGGTGTGCCGAAGGCAGGAGCAGAAGAGATGGACAAGACTGATCAGTGGGTACTGAGCTGAAGTGGAAGAGCCTCTGGAAATCTGTGTGCTACTGCACAGTGTGAGACTACTAGGTAATAACAATGTGATGTATTTTTTAAAGCCTAAAAGCTGAATTCCCTCCAGAGGTTTTGCTCTGGGGACATAGTGGGGACCCTGTGACTGTCTCAGCCACAGTATACCACGGTAAGGACTTGCAGAACTGTTGTAGGAAGTGGCCTGAACTATAGAGTAAGTGAGGGGGATTACTAGCAAAATATCCTCTACCACAATAAGTACTTTTGAATTTGAACTATTACCATAGGCTGTGGTACCTCCTTGTGCACCCGTTAGCCTTCCTCTGGCATGTCTTCTTTTCTTTCCACTGCACTGAGATGGGCAGGTAGCTCCTTCCAGGCTTTTCCCTCCTGTGGCCTACTGTACAAGTAAAGGAAAGCACAGCTGACATCTGCCATTTAATTACTAGCAACAATATTTTGGGTCCCTGGACTTGTTATTCAACAACTGTAAGGCTGGAACTATTGAATCCTTTATTATAAAGCTGTAGGGTTCAGAGAAACATCTTAAATAGCATACAGAACACAATGTCGACAAAAATATCAATCCCTATATTTGGGGTATAAAAATAACCATTTCATTACCTAAAGTAAAAATTAATTTTCTTATCTTTTGAGAGCTTCCCCTATAGTTTCACTCTTTATTTTGAAGTCAGCAAATCTTTTTGTACTTTTTTTTTTTTTTTGAGACAGGGTCTTGCTTTGTAGTTCAGGTTGGCCCTGAGCTCACTATGTAGCCCAGGCAAGCCTCGAACTCAGCAATCCTCCTGTTTCTGCCTCCCGAGTGCTGGGATGACAGGTGTGAGCCACCACGCCCAGCTCTTTTTGTACTTTTTTGACATGCCATCTAGCATCACTTAAGCCTTCACTTAAAAACTACATCTCTCTTTACAAATTACATGGTTCAATTTCTTATTTGTAAGTAAATCATAATCTGTTTCTTTGTTTCTCAAGTAACTGTTTCTGCTAAAAATTTTCTAAATTCAAGATTTAAATAAAAGAAAACATTTTTCTTTTGCTTCCATTTATTTTCCACTTGCATTCTTCTTCCTTTGTCCACATGTTGGCCCTCCCAGCCCCGTAAGTGTGAAGAAGGTCTACAGCAGAAGTCTGGGTGGAGCAAATCGGAAAGTGCAGGTTTCAAAATGTCAAGGAGCAGTCCCAGTGACCTTCCCTCAGCTGTGTGCTCATGAGTTTAGGAATCAGCACTTAGTGTCAGTTTGGGTAGCAAACTTTGAGCCCATGCAGGCTGTTTCACAGTTTGGGTCAAGAGGGCACAAGCAGTATAACCCAGGCTGCATGGGTTTGGAATGGACATGAAGGTTGGAAGCAGAACAGAGCTGAAGACGGGATCACTGGGTTGAGGAAAGAGTCACGGCCAACAATTAGAATTAAATGAAGTTTTGGTGCTTGATGTGGATGCACACAAGTATTTATGCACCTGTTTCACTGCTCCTGATCTCACACATAGATGAGTCGAAAGCCTCTTCTGATATATGGATTGTTACTCTCTCTCTCATGATATCGTCCCTGAGTTGTTTGGGATTGTTGTGACCATTGTTATGGTTAAATATGACAGATCTATGTAAAACCCTAAAATGCAACTGAGTTCAGTCATTTTTAGATAATAATTTTCCCTGTAGATCCAATATTACATCAAAATAATTACAGTCCCAATTGCAATGAAACACTTTAAATATGACCTGCCTTCTTGTACAATTTTATTATATCTAATACCAAAAGAAGAGATTATTTTGAGTTCTATTCTTATAGCCTGTTTTGTTTCCATAGTCAAAATATTAAATTATAATTTTATTTCTGTTTAAGACATTAATAATTAGATAATTTAAAATTCTTTTTCTAATTAAAATCCATTTGAACCTGTTATTTATGAATTACATTCCTAATTCCATCTTTTTTTTAGTCATTGTAAGGTTTCTCCTAAAATGACTAATCATATTGCCATTAAAGTGGTAACTGAAAAAGATGTACAAATGTATTAAAATAATAGGGATTTATTAACATGGAATAATAAGAATTTAATAAGAATTTAAAGTATTTGTGAAATAAGTTTAAGAAATGTTTTGAATAAAATAATTAAGGTAAAATGAAATGTATTTCATACAAAATATAATAATTTTTTTCTAGTTGTTTTCAATCTATCTTTGCCCAGTAATATTTTATTAAGTGATGGAAAACATTCTCCATAGGATATCTTGATTCTTATCTATCTAATCAGACATGTGAAATGCTTAGAATGAGTAAAGATGACATAATGGGAAAGTATGAATCTTTCATTTCCACTTAAATTATGATTGTATTGGTTCAATTTCAACAGATTCTAGCTTTCATCATATATTTTATCTTGGGTTTAAGTAATTTTCTATGATCCTTCTATAGATATCAATTGGTTTCTCTGAATTTACTCATGGAAGTATTTACTGAGAATATTTAGCATGATGAGCATTTGACAAGTATCATCTCCTGTTATCTCTGTCATCTCAAGTACAAACTGTGGTTACCACTGATATGCAAAATCAAAAACCTTGATACTGAGTCCAGTTACTAGCCCACATTATCACATTTTACACATTGATTTAATAGAGACACGCTGTCACAGAAAACTTGTCCCACAAGGACTGGGAAAAAAGACTGCCTTTTTTTTTTTGTAACTGATTATGAATGACCATAAATACCTGAAAAATATATTCAATCTCAAAAAATGAAATAAACACAAAAAAGCTTAAGAATAAGGCATTATTTTCACCTTCAGTTTTAGTAAGAGTAAAAAGTTGGGTAACTCATGTTGGCAAGAAAATGAGAATGCCCCCACTGTGGGGTACACAATGGAAATGACATTCTTTGGAAAGTAATTTGCTAACAACTCTCAAAATCAAAATATAGAAATAATCCTCCATAAAGGCAAGTAATTGAACTAAATATAGAAAAATCAGGTCAGAAGTTTGTTTATAGATACCTATTCATGTATTTTGCAATTTTTGTTAGTTTACATGAGCCATAGCTTTCTCTTGCTGGAAAATTTCCTCCTTGAGAAATGTGCAGGTGCATAGAAATGGGAAACTTACTGACATTACATGCAAACTGTATGATTTTGAGTTATAAAACTTTCAGACTCAGCTTAACTCCCTTGTAAATTGGGGCTAGTTAACTATCTACCTTACTGAATGTTGTATAAAATAAGGTCCCAAGCAACTAATTAGAATCTATAAATCTTAAAATTGGTTTAAAAAAAACTTGAAATTTTGCACTGACATGCTATAATCCAGCCTTATTCACAACAGCTTAAAAAATGGAATCAATTGAAGAATAGAAAAAGAAAATACGGAGGAATATACACATTCCACTGTCATGAAAATGAGTGAAATTCTGGCTCTTACGACAACCTGAATGGACCTGGGAACTATTACATGAGATAAATATGGCACCTAGATAAGAACTACCTGTTCTAATTTAGAGCTAGAAGCTGAAATACTTGGTCCCATAGATGCTGAGTGAGTATAGTGGTTACCAGAAGAGAAAGCAGAGGGAAAGCTGATGCATGGTTGGTGAGAAGGGACTCGGTTTAAACAGGAAGAATAAATAGGCTCTGGGTGACTGTGGACAGTGATAATGTGCTGCCCTGTATATTTGAAGAAAGCTGGAGAGAAAATGATAGATGTTTTTTAACAGAACTGGAGATATTTGAGTACATATATGCTTACCTTGATTTTATTATTAAGCAGTCTAGGCATGTATTAAAATATCACAGGGTATCCTATATATATATTTTATTCTCTTTTTGTGTCTAGAATTTACCTTATTTATTTTTTAATTTCAGTAGTACATGTTTGTGACATATAAAAATTATATTGATTTCTGGGAGATGGTACACATACAATTCATTTTAATTCTTTTTAAAGATCCCTTCCTTCCCTCACTGCCTCTCCCTTCATCTCATAATCCTGTTTACAAAGCATCTCTCTCTGTTTCATATTATCTATTTTTTTATTTTACTTTTTAATTTATTGATACTCCTCATGAAAGAGAACCCATGCAACATTTAAGTTTGTGTGTCTGACTTATTTCACTTAACATTTTGGTTTCAAGGTGCACCCATTTTCTTACAAATGACTCGTGTCTGTCCTTCCTTATAGCAGAATAGTGCTCCATTGTGCACAAATACCACATTTTCTTCATTTGTATGTTAACAGATAGGTAGAATGCTTTAAAGATTTAGTTATGAATATTGCTATTATAACTATGAATGTGTATGCATCTTTGATAAATCACAGTAATATGATGCCTTTATCTATTTGCAGGAAGGGAACAGCTAGATTGAATGGAATTTCTATTTTTAGAGCTTTTGAGTCATCCATGTACTATTTCATAGTGTTTATACTAGTTTACATTCATACCAATAACATTGAAAGCTACTGTATCCTCACAACTTCTTTCAGGTCTGTTGTTTGATTTCCTGATGAAAGGCATTCTTTCTGGGGTAAGATGATACTTCAGTGTTGCTTTAGTTTGTACATCCCTTTCCCCCCAGTTTTTCCATTCTGTGAGTTATCTCTTCACGGTTTTGGTTGTTTCCCTTACTGTGCAAGAAACAATGTGATATAAATTCCCATTTGCTGGTTCTTGATGTTATTTCTTGTGCAGTTGGTTCAGAAAATCCTTGCCTTCATACATACCTTCAAAGATCTTACCTATTTTATCTTCCAGCAAATTAAGTATTTCTGTTTTAATATTCGTATATTTGAGCCATTCTGATATTAGTTTAGTACATGGTGAGATACATGGGCCTAGTTTTAATCTTTTGTAATTGAGTTCCCAGTTTTCCCAGCCCTATTTGCTAAAGGACTCCTTCTCCCTTCATGTGAATTTTTGGACCTTTTGTCAATGATTGAGCAGTGGAATGGGTCTGGGGTTACTTTTGCATCCGCTATTCAGTTTCACTGCAGCACTTTTGCTACTTTTGGGCAGTAACAAGCTGTTTTTACCTGCATAGTTTTATAATATCTACTGAAATCCAGGTCTGTGAGGCCTCTTGGTTTGCTCTTGTTACCCATAATTGCTTTAACTATACTGTATCTTGTCTGGTTCAATATAAATTTTAAGACTTTTCTACCACTCTGTGAGACATGTTACTGGTATTTTAAATGAAATTGCATTCAAGCTAGATAGACGTTTTAGAAGTACGGCCATATCGAGGCTGTGGGGAGAAAGGAACCCTTCTCCACTGTTGGTGGAATTGTAGACTTCTGCAACCATTGTGGAGATTCCTCAGAAAACTAGGACTAGAGGTCCCATTCAGCCCTGCTATTCCCCTGCTAGTAATATACTCAAAGGAATTTTAAAAATCACTTTGGAAAGACATATCTACACCCTTGTTCATAGCAGCTCAGTTCATGATAGCCCAATCTTGGAAACAAACCAAATGCCCATCAGCTGGAGACTGGTAAAGAAGATGTGTCTTTTTTTTTATAAAATGAGGTACTACTTTTCCATAAAGAATGACAAGATTCATTCATTTTTTGAGCAAACGGATATGCCTGGAGGACACACTAATAAGTGAAATAAATAGATCATAGATATGCAAATACCAGATCTTTTCTTTGGTATGAGAACCTATAGATGTAAATGAGTTCTAGAATGTATGATAGTTTTTATAAATTAGGAAATATCCAAAGGGAATTTGGTGTGGGAATGTAAGAGGGGAAAGAATAAATATGATTCCAAAAGAAAATAAAAGAGCATGTATATAAGGAGTGGTGGGGGGTAAGAAAAAAAAGAAGTACGGCCATATCAACAGTGGCAGTTCGAGCTTTTCATTTTCTGGTGTCCTCTTTGACTTCCGCTTTCAGAGTACTATTATTTTCACTGTGGAGACCTTTTACTTTCTTGGCTAGGTAAATTTCTAAGTATTCAAATTTTTTAATGCTGTTATAATGTATTGTTGTCCTGATTTCTTTTGCCAAGCATTCATTATTGACATACAGGAATGCTATTGGTTTGGCGGTATTTCTACCACCCTGCTCAAGTTGGTTATTAATTCTAGAAGTCTTGGTGGAAATTTTTGGATCTTCTGTGTAAAGTATCATATCAACTCTAACCATAATTTGGCTTCTTCCTTTCTTATACATGTCCATTTCATTACATTGTTTTTCTCTTGCCAGCTCTTTCTGGCTAATATTTTTAGTGCTGTATTGAACAGGAGCAGAGCTAATATGCATTGTTCTCCTGTTATGTTTAGCAGGAAACTTTCAGTGTTTCACCAATTAATATGACAGTGACCATGAGCTCATTTTAAATGGCTTTTATCAGAGTGAGAAAAGGTACAGGTTTTCTACACACTTTCTACAGGTTTTTATCATGAGTGATGTTGGATTTTATGAAAACCTTTTTTGCACCTATTGAGATGATCATGTGATCTTCATTCCTCTGTTTATGTGGTATATTAGATTTACTGATTTCCACATGTCAAACCATACTTGCATTCCTGGAATGAAACTTACTTGTTATGATGTGTGATCTTCTTGATGATTTGCTGCATTCTAATTCCCAATGTCTTGTTGAGAATTTTTGTATCTTTGTTTCTTAAAGTTGTGAGACTGTAGTTTTGTTTTTCTTTTTTAAGTTGGTTCCTTTTTTGGTTCTGGAATCAGAGTAATGCTAACATCCAAAAATTAGTTTGGGGGCCAGAGATTTAGCTCAGTGGTTCCGGCGCCTGCCTCACAAGCGCAAGGTCCTGAGTTTGATCCCAGTAACCACATACAATACTGGGCATGGTGGCTCACGTCCACCAGCAATCAATACCACATACCACAGTGCCAGGAATGGTGGCTCACGCCTGTAATCCCAGCACTCGGGAGGCAGAGACAGGAGGATTGCTGAGTTGGAGGTTTGCCTGGGCTACATAGTGAGCTCAGGGCCAGTCTGAACTACAAAGCGAGGCCCTGTCTTGAAAAAAAAAAAATTAGTTTGGAAATTTCAATTTCATTAAGAGTTGGAGCAATACCTGTGATACATCCTCTCTTAAGGCCTTCTAGAGTTCAGCATTGAATCTCTCAGGTCCTCCGCTTTTTAAAATGGTAGTTTTTTTCATGACTCCCTCAATTTTACTGCCTGTTACTTATTATTCAGAATTTTTAATGACTTCACGGTTCAGGTTTGGTAATTCACATGTGTTTAGAAATCTTTCATTTCTTCAGGATTCTCCAATATGTTGTAGAGTCTTTCATAGTAATTACTAATGATTATTTAGAACTTGTGAATATACTTTGTAGTTTCACCATTTTCATTTCTAATTACATGAGTGTTGTTCTTTCTTCTTTTAGTAAGTTTGGCTAAGGATTTGTCTATTTTGTTTAGCCAGCTCTTTGATTCATTAATTCTTTGTATTGAGTTTTAGCCTCAAATCTGTTATTTTTGGTAGGGTCAAATAGGACCACGAGTCCTAGTTTTTTAAGAAATCTCCCCACTGATCTCCATAGAGGTTGTAACAGTCTACATTTCCACCAAGAGTTGAGAAGGGTTCCTTTCTCCCCATAATCCAGCCAGCATTTGTTGTTGGTTGATTTTGTGATGGCAGCCATTCTCTCTGGAGTGAGGTGGAAGCTGAGTGTTTGTTTGCATGTGCATCTCTGAAGTGACCAGCGATGGTGAACATTTCCTCGTATGTTTCTTAGCTGCCTTTACTTCATCTGAAAAGTGTCTGTTCATTTCAGATGCCCATTTTTTTTAATTGAATTCTTTATTGGTACAATTTATATACATCTCAAAATCACATATAACATTGGGAAATTTGTACCAGTATATGCCACAAGTTAATTCTCATTTTTACCCATATCCCTACCCACTCCCCCCTCCTCCCCCCTTATACATGCTCTTTTATTTTCTTTCTGTATC
>PVIC010045046.1:0-14773 GCA_004025085.1 Thryonomys swinderianus
GCAAACTCAGCAATCCTTCTGTCTCTGCCTCCCGAGTGCTGGGATGACAGGCGTGAGCCACCACGTCCGGCATTGTGGTATGCGGTGTTGATTGTTGGTGGGCGTGTCTCCACACCCAGCATTATATGTGGTAACCGGGGATCGAACTCAGGACCTTGCACTTGTGAAGCAGGCGCCGGAACCACTGAGCTAACCCTCCAGCCCTGTGCTCTGATCTTTATAATTTCCTCCCTAGTATGAGCTTTGGGTTTGTCTTGCTCCTCTTTTTCTAGTAACTTGAGGTTCAGCATTCTGTCTTTTTTTTTTTTTTGTATGAGGTACTGGTTGCCAGTTGGCGTGGCAACTATGCCCAGTATTGTTGTATGTGGTTACTGGGGATTAAACCAGGGACCTTGCGCTTGCAAGGCAGGCACTGGAACCACTGAGCCAAATCTCTGGCCCTAGGTCATTTATTTGAGCTTGCTCTATTTTCCTAGTATAGGTATTCACTACTATGAATTTCCCTCATAGAACTGCTTTAATCATTTCCCATTGATTCCTATATGTTGTACTGGAATTATCATTCAATTGTAAGAATTGTATAATTTCTTCTGTGGCACACTGGTTGGCCCGTAGTGTATTGTTCAGTTTCCAAGTATTTGTAATGATCTGAGAATTTCTTCTGCTATTCAGGTCCAATTTCAAGGCACTATGTTCTGACAATATACAGGGGATAACTTCAATTCCTTTGCATTCACTTATACCAGTTCTATGAACTAGCATGTGATCTATTTTGGAGAATGATCCATGGGCAGCTGAAAAGAAGGTAAATTCTGACTTTTTGAGGTGAAATACTTTGTAGATATCTATTAAGTCCATTTGTTCAAGTGTTTGGTTTAGCTCAAGTTCTTCCTTGCTGAGTTTTTGTCCAACTGATCTGTCTATTTGTGAAAGCGGGATATTGAAGTCCCCTACTACTATTGTTTTGGTGTTTATCTGGCCTTTCATGTCCATTAATGTTTGTTTTATGTAGTTGGGTGTATTAGAATTTGGTGCATAAATATTTAAGATTGTTATTTCTTTCTATTGAATTGTTCCCTCTGCGAGAATGTAGTGGCTTTCTTTGTCTCTCTTAATCAGTTTTGGTTTAAAATCTTTTTTATCTGCAAATAAGATGGCCAATCCTACTTTTTTGCAATTTGCAGATGCACAAAGAATTGTTTTCCATCCTTTTACTTTCAGTCTATGC
Source organism: Thryonomys swinderianus (assembly GCA_004025085.1). Lineage (NCBI taxonomy): Eukaryota > Metazoa > Chordata > Mammalia > Rodentia > Thryonomyidae > Thryonomys > Thryonomys swinderianus. Next base: position 1,229 of record PVIC010045046.1, read on the forward strand.
GTTTCTTTCTGAATTAGGTGTGTTTCCTATATGTAGCAGATTGTAGGTTCTTGCTTCTTGATATATTCTGCCAGCCTGTATCTTTTATTTGGCCCACTGAGACTAATGGTTATGACTGATATGGGCAGACTTACAGCTGTCATGTTTTCCTATTCTTGGTTCTTTTCTTCTTTGCTTTTGCCCCTTCCCTATCAGTTTCTTGTTTGGCCCAATGGGTTGACACTATTGGGTCTCATGGATTTGTATCTTTCATTATTTTTCTCCAAGATATTTTTGAGAATGTTTTGGAGTGAAGGTTTGTATTTGTGAAGTTTTTCAGGGGTTCTTTGTCATGGAAATATCTTATTTCCCCCTCAATTTTGAAAGATAGTTTTGCAGGATATATCAATATAGCTTGGAAGTTTTTCTTCTTCAAGACTTGAAACACTTCACTCCAGGCTCTCCTTGTATTGAGAGTTTGGGATGAGAAGTCTGCTGTGGGGCCGGAGGGTTAGCTCAGTGGTTCCAGCACCTGCCTCACAAGCACAAGGTCCTGAGTTCGATCCCTGCTAACCACATACAATGCTGGGTGTGGAGACTCACGCCCACCAGCAATCAATACCACATACCACAGTGCTGGGCGTTATGGCTCCAGCCTGTAATCCCAGCACTCGGGAGGCAGAGACAGGAGGATTGCAGAGTTTGAAGCTTGCGTGGGCTATATAGTGAGCTCAGAGCCAGCCTGAACTACAAAAGCGAGACCCTGTCTCAAAAAAAATATATATATATATATAAATAAGGGTGATTGAGAGAGGAAAGAAAAATCTAAGTTTGGACAGACTGCAATAAGACAGTAGAGGAGTGAAGAATAGAAGAGTAGAGAGGAAAAACAAAAGAACCCAAAAAAGCTACAACAACAGCAAAAACATATCAAAACAACACAGAAGATAAAAAACCAAAACAATGTCCCAAAAAGCCAGATAGAATAAAATAAAGTCTATTAACAACAAGCTCTCCAAGGTGTGGGCCCATTGATTTCTGAGTTCAGCTGGGGAATTGCAGGCTTGAAAGTTAAAAGTGCCCTTTCTCCCAAAGTAAGTTGAGCATCCTTAAGATGGCACTAGAATGCTGGGCTTGGTGGCTAAAGCCTGTAATCCCAGGACTTGGGAGGCAGAGGCAGGAGGATTGCTGAGTTCGAGGTTTGCCTGAGCTACACAGTGAGCTCAGGGCCAGCCTGAACTACAAAGCGAGACCCTGTCTCAAAAACAAACAAAAAAAAAAAACTAAAAGAAAAAAAACAGGAGCCTGACCCTTTACAATGGTCACCAGAGGAAGTTCGAGTCATAGAGGGATTAAAACATGTGCTCATTACAGCTGTAGTCCTGATTTCTCATCCCTAACTTTTCATCTGTTTGTTATTATAGACAAGGTGGCAGCTTTATAAGTTTTAACACAAAACGTAAGGAAGAGAAAGACAGCCCAGTGCACTCATTTCTAAAGTCCTTGATCCTGTATCTAGGGGCTGTCCAGAGTGTATGTGAGCGGTGATGACTTATGGTCTTGTTGAATGAAAGATGTACAAACTGTCTTTTGGTGGGGCTTTAGAAATCAGTACTCCACATCAAGTTAGAACCATCTTCAATTGAAAAGTAGGGAGATGGCTGAGAGACTCCAGAATATTAAAATGAAGCTATTTTCCTAGAAAAGGATGATCAAATTCTCAAAACTGACACCTGTTTAAATCCAGCCAGTTGCTTACAGAGAAGGGAAGGAAACCCAGAAACACTAAGACGTGACTGTCTGAACATCATAGAATATCAAACTAAATTTAGATCAGACCTAAGAGAGACTCCACTCAATGGTGGACTTGAATTTTTTGTGGATGGGTCCTCCCAAGTCATAGAGGGAAAAAGACACAGGATATGCAATTATTAATGAAGAAAAATGCTCATTATGTAAAGGCAGGAGGTTATCTAATAGTTGATCAGCCTGAATTTGTGAACTGTATTCTCTAAATCAGACCCTAAAGCTTCTCAAAGGCCAAAAAACACAAAACACATTGATTCCAAATATGCTCATAGGGTAGTACACAACTTTGCAAAAATCTGGGTGGAGAAAGGTCTCATCAATAGCAAGGAAAGAAACTAATACATGGACTATTGGTCAAAGAAGTAACTGAAAATACCCTACTTCCAGAAATGGCTAGTGTTCATATAAACGGTTACCAAAACAGGAGCCCCATGGAGGCACTGGGAATCCGACTTACCAATGAGACTGCTAAAGTAGCCTCTCTGGAAGAGGAAATTGTCAAGTGTAACACCAGATATCCCTGTGCTAAAGCCCCAATTCACTGGGGAAGAGGAAAAAGAATTCAGTAAGACTGCAGATGGTAGTCACAGAAGCAGGACCAAAGATGGATATTATCCAATGGAAGGGAGATGATAATAAGCCTTTGATGACAGAACTGATTCTACTACATAAAGGGAGTCACTAGGGTTTCCAGGCTCCCTGTGATGCAATACTTAGAAACCAATGCCCCACAATGGCCTGAAATCGCTCTACATGGTGAAGGCAATTTCCTCACCCTAAACTAGACTGATGGCCAGTGATCCAAAATGACTAGCAGTAGGTCAAGAAAGGCCCCAAGAAGTGAACGCCCTTACCTCATCCAGATGGCAGTCAAAGGGCATGAGAAAAGTCCACATTTGTGGATATAGTAGATCCCTTGGAGTGCACTTCCCAGCAGGAAACCAGGGGGAGTTTGTTACCTCCTGAGCCAGACTGGACTCCTTAGTTTATCACATTGGGCAGAGAGAACCCAAAAGTGAGTTGCCATGAGTTCTCTTCTCAAAAGAAATAGTGTACAGAAAAATTATGAGATAGGTACAAAGCACAAGATGGGTATGATGTGGTCAAAACTGTGATCAACCAGTAAGAGTATAGATATAACCACTTAAGTGATGTTGATCCAATAGAGAACAAGTCATGTAGCAAGAATACATGGAAGGAACAAAGACCTTTTTAGAAAGGGATAAATCAGGAGATTCTGGTCACTCATTTGGGTGACTAATATTCATCTAGACTTTACTGGACCATTTGATACTGATCACAGTATAATCTTCAGTTTATTGTTCATCCTATGGGGAGACATGGAGGCTCATTCTGTCTGTCTTGAGGCTGGCCTTCAACAGAAGCATCTCCAGCTGTAGTTGTGGTTTTCATCTTCTATACCAACTCCTTCAAGAGCATATAACTTTCTGATTGCCTATATTTTTACCTAACTTAGCTGTCTATAATAATATACTTGGAGGAAAAATAAAAAAAGATTTATTTAAAGCTAGCTCTAATGAGATAGAGGGGCCTATTTATCTCAAATCACCATCTCATTTTTTTTTTTGAGACAGGGTCTCACTTTGTAGTTCAGGCTGGCCCTAAGCTCACTATGTAGCCCAGGCAAGCCTCAAACTCAGCAATCCTCCTGCCTCTGCCTCCCAAGCACTGGGATTACAGACATGAACCACCACACCTGGCATTGTGATATATGGTACTGATTGCTGGTGGGCATGAGTCACCATGCCCGGTATCGTCATATGTGATTACTGGGTATCCAACTCAGGACCTTGCTCTTGTGAGGCAGAAGCAAGAACCACTGAGCTAAATCCCCTACTGTCTCAGCGTTTATAGATGCATAAGGATATTTTTTTTTGAGACAGGGTCTCGCTTTGTAGTTCAGGCTGGCCCTGAGCTCACTATGTAGGTCAGGCAAGCCTTGAACTCAGCAATCCTCCTGCCTCTGCCTCCCAAGTGCTGAGATTACAGGCTTGAACCAGCAAACCTGGCATTTGTGGTATGTGTACTGATTGCTGGTGGGCGTGAGTCACCATGCCCAGCATTGTTGTATGCAGTTACCGGGGATCAAACCAGGGTCCTTGTGCTTGTTAGGCAGGCACTAGGACCACTGAACTAAATCTCCAGCCTGCATAAGGATTTTTTTAATAATAAAAAATGGAAGGAAGGGGAAACACAGAAAAACAATCTCTACACTTTTTAAAATCACTTTTAGCCATTATGGTTGTATCTAGACTCCCCACCCCCACCCCTACATGCCTCATGGGGTCATAGGTGGGGCTTTTCAGAGGCAGCTGAATCTTTAGTATATGATGGTGAAACTAAGGATGTGAGGCTGGGATTGAGTCGTGCGTTTCTAGGATTAAGAGTGCTCCTCCTTGTGTGTGAGTGCTAGCTAGCCATCCTAAGGATGGGGAAGCCTAAATAGGATATAAGGGACAGAAATAGAGCTGTTGTTGTCACTTGCTGCTGCTTGCTGCTTTGCTGTCTCCTGCTTGCTTGCCATGGACAATTTCTCCACTTCAATACCTCTCTGCTATGCCACTGTGCCTTGGAGCCTGCCAGCTATGAACTGAAACCTCTGCAAATGGTAAGCTAAATAAACCTTTCCTCCTTTAACTTCAGGTGTTGGTTATTTTGTCTCAGCCAAGAGAAAAGTAAGACAGCTATCTTTAGCTCATCCTCCTCTTTCTCATAAAAAACAAAGCAGGCTCCTGGCCTCCTGAGCCTGACATCTGTACATTCTGTCAGGTATTTCATCTGGGCTACAAAGAAGTAGAAAAGGTGTTTATGTCCTAGACCTCAGAAAGCCACTTATCTCCCAAAAAAGTTTTATTTCATAGTGCCAAAATGTAAGAACCTGATAGCATCTTTTGGAACACATATTGAAAGAAATAGTCACAAAGCCAGGTAGATAATTTTCAGAGACCCTAAACTGATACTGAGAAAAGCCTCTCTCCCATCACAATTGGAAAGCACAAAATACAAGATGTTTTGAGAAAAAAAAATGATTACAACTATAGGGAACATTTCTGAAAACAGAAACATGTCAGTCAGAAAGAAAAAATTTTCAAAAGGGACAGCAGGATATAAAATGTGTGTCTCTGGCAATGAAAAATGTATAAAAACTCAAAAATCAAGAAAGCCCAATGATTAAGAACATAAACTGAGTATAGCAAACCCGTTTATAATCTTAACATTTTGGGAGGCAAGAAGATCATAAATTCAAGCCCAGGCTGGACAATTTAGCAAATTAGCAAGACTCTATCTCAAAATAATTTTTTTTTTTTTGGAGACAGGGTTTCACTTCGTAGTTCAGGCTGGCCCTGAGCTTACTATGTAGCCCAAGCAAGCCTCAAACTCACAGCAATCCTCCTGCCTCTGCCTCCCAAGGGCTGGGATTATCGGTGTGAGCTACCAAGCCCAGCAAAATAATTTTTAAAAGAGCCAGGGATGTAGCTCAGTGCAAAAGCTGTGGGTTCAATCCTTGTACCATAAATAAATAAATACAAGCTTTGGAGATAGACCTAGATCAAAGCCTCACTGCTTGCCAGATGTGTAATCTTGGATACATTATTCATCCTTTCTTCTTAGCTTTGTTGCTTCATCCATAAAATGAAGACTACATTACTGTTTACATTGCAATGATTTTGTAAGAATTAAATGAGAAAACTTATGAATGCAGCTTTGCTCAGAATCCAGCATATCAATCTAGTCTTTGTCATTAGCAAAGACTAGAAAAACCTAATTTGCTGCTTCTGGTGGGGACTGGTGTTTACACTCTGCTCTCCTTGGGTAGATTTTGTTTCTCTTCCTCTTAAAACCCCAACTACCCTGTCTTGGATCCTTATGATTAGTCCTCTCTAGGATTTCCTGGTCATAGCCACTTCCCTGCCTGAGTCACCTCAGGCACCACAATCAGTTGCCTGAGAGGGAAGATGACCACTCAGAGGGGAAGAAAGAAAGGAGACTGGTTGGAGGAATCTCAGAAAGATGCAAGCACTAGCTTCACCAGTTTCCCTGAAAACTTCCTTAGAGAACCCAGGCCTCTCTGTTGAACCAGTGTCTCTAACAACCTATTAGAAATGCAGATACCTTAGACTCTGTGGACCATTAACTCCAAAATGTAAATTTGTTCACTAGTCACTTTTCTTCTGAGAAACAGCTATTGAAAAGGTATAAGAGAGAAAGGAAGAATATGAGAGGAGGATGATTTCTGAGGAAGCCAAAATTTTGTATGGGTGAGAGGCTTAGACAACAAAGGGATATTTCTCTCTACGTTAGAAAGAGAGGAAAGGGCTGGAGATTTAGCTCAGTGGTTCCAGTGTCTGCTTGGTAAATGCAAGGTTCTGAATTCAATTCCTGGTAGCACATATCACAATGCTGGGCATGGTGACTCACACCTGTAATCCCAGCACTAGGTAGTCAGTGGCAGGAGGATCGCTGAGTTCAAGGGTATCCTGGGCTACATAGTGCACTCAGAGCCAGCCTGAACTATAAAGCAAGACCCTGTCTCAAAAAACTAAAAATGAAGGGGGGGGGGAGAGAGAGAGAGAGAGAGAGAGAGAGAGAGAGAGAGGAGGGAGAGAGGGAAGGAGTTTAAATCCAGATATGCTGTGATATACCTTGAGCAAGGTACAGCTTCTCTCTGGGTCTCAGAACAGTGAGGGGAGGGACTGCATACTCCTCATCAGATGAATGTTTTGCAAATATGCTCTTCTTGTATGTGGCTTGTTTTTTCATCCTCTTCACTGTCTTTTATTTTAAGGCAGATGTTCTAAATTTTAATAAAGTCTAACATGTCATATATTTCTTTCCTCTAGATTCTAGGTTCCTCTGGTGTTGTATCTAAAAAGTTATCTTTATCTGGACATAGTGATACATGTCTATAATCCCAGCAGTTAGGAAGCTGAAACAGGAGGATCCCTGTGAATTCAAAGACAGTATGAACTACATAGCAATACCCTGTCTCAAAACAAAATTCATCTTTATGCCTACTCTGCTAAGTTGTTTTCTAAGAGTTTTACAAATTTTGTATTTTATATCTAGTCTGTGATCCATTTTGAGTTAATTTTTTGTAAAGAGTAAAATATACAAATATACATGTCTGGATTCTTTTTATTTATCTGTTTATTTGGATTGCTGTGCAAGGTGGTACGTGGAGGGCCAGTGAGGCAAAGTATAAAAATAATTTCACCAATAGACAATGAATGTTGAAAAGGCAAGAATCTGTTTAGTTCAGAATACACTTCCGAGAGAACAGTGAACAATGCTCAAGAGAGAAATCATCAGTCAGGGTGCAAGACTTGGCTTTTTGTAAGGGTTCCAGGACATGAAAAAAGGGTCTAGGCAACAAATGTGATTACCTTAAAAATGTCTTTTCCTGGCCTAGTCAGTACCTTGTAGATCTTCTGGGAGAACCTACACCGAGGTTAATACAGGACTGTGTTTACAGTTGACTTTGACAGGACCACTTCCTCAGGCCTTTGGCTTTAGATAAGGTGATGAGGAGGTCTATACATGTCTTTTAGAGACTCTTTGGGAGACATGAATAGATCTCACATCAAAGGGTTTGTTACTGTTTGTTGCTGACCACCTAATGAGAGCAGATGTCCTTATCTGGAGTTTGTTTTGCTGTTAGATGTTTTTAACTGGGAATTCTGGCTGCTAACGGTTTTAATCCTTTTGGTTGTCATTGGGCAGCTCTTACATGGATACCTAGTTACTCTACTTCCACTTGTTGAGAAGACCATCTTTTCTCCACTGCATCATATTTGTTTCCTCATCAAATATAGCTCGACAACATTTATGTGAGTCTATTTCTGTATTCTCTATTCTATTATGGCACTGTTTTGCCACTAACTGTGTAGTCCTAAGAATTTTTCCTGGGCTGGAGATAAGGCTCAGTGTCACCAAGTAAGATCTGATGATGTCTCCAAAGAGAAGATGGAGACCTCAACTCACCTTACAGAGTAGGTTCATCAACACTTGTTAAAGAAAAAGAATTCCAGAGCATGTCAGTGAGAGGCATAGGCAGATTTATTAGGCAGGGTTGTAGAGTAAGGGAAGAAAAGGAAAGGGACCCAGCTTGAGCAGTTAAAACAGGTCATTCTGATAAACCAGTGTAATCTGGCCCATTAACAAAGAGAAGGGACCACATTTGTGGGATGCTATGGTGGGCTAAAGTAAGGTTCATTGGTATCTCAGCCCTAGTTTTAGAGCCCCAGTGAAATCCATATGACTTAAAAGACAATTTTCTTTCCATGTGTGATTGCTAATTATGACATGTCAACTTGATGTGTTAGAATTATCTAGCAAATTAGTGAAATTCTGGGTATATCTGTGGATGACTGATGTGGAAGCTATAAACTAAGGAGGGAAGAACCACCTTAGATGTGAGTAACACCAACCAATAGGCTGGCCAGAATAAAAAGGGAAAGAAGAAGGAATTGCCTTTTTTGGAGGAGCAGCAATTTTCACCATTGCCTTTAGATACCGGTCCCCAGTTCCTTCAGCCTTCTAGCACAGAAGCTTTAGCCTTCCAACACAGACTTTAGCATTCTGATAAAGACTCTCTCTGGAAAGCTACAGAAAGCTTCCAGGTCCTCGATTCTTCACTACTTCTGGGTCCTCCAACTCTCCAGCACACAGACAGGTATCTGGGGTTCTTCCATCTCTGATTGTGGCCATTGAGACTCCTCCCCTACTACACTGTAGGTTGCAACTTTCATAGCTTCTCTCTTGGGGTGATTTTTCTCAGTACCTGTGACATTCCTCAGATGTTCCATGTTCTTGGCATCTGAAACTTCCTGAACTCTACATTGCATTTCTGGCTCCACTTTTACAAGTTCACCCACTGCCCTCTCAGAGTCACACTGCCTAGTCTCCCAGGTCTTTTTCTGAAATCTAGGTTGAAACCTCTCTGGTTTCATAGGTGTGCATTTTGCATGCCTATAAAACCAGCACCAAATGGAAGGTACCAGATCTGGCATCAGCTTGAACAGAAGCAAGGCCCCCCAAATCATGACTGCAGAGGTTTCTGAGTGCTTGGACTGCTCACCTTCAGTAAATGTTTTCCTGGATGTCCTTGAATGGGCTGAATCTTGGGGAGTTCTCTTCTCAAAGCAAAGTCTAACATTTTTGCAACTTTGAGCCTGTAAATATGGAGTTTTGCTGGTTCCCAGGATGCCTTAAAGGCATCCTTTTATTTTCCTGATATAAAATATTTAGTTTCTTTTTAATCATTTTAGCAACTTTAGTCTTGAAGGCACAAAATTTGTATGCATTTCCTTTCGGAAGAAATTAAAAACTTTGAAATCATTCATTCATGCCATTTGCTTCGATTCCCAATATAGAGCTGGCTAGAGACCCCAAAGAATACTCAGACTACAGCCTTAACATTGAGCTATCTTGGAATTTCCTACACACAGTTAATTAGTTCACCAACCTTAATTTCAGTCTCCCATAGTCTCAACACATGAGTAAAATGCAGACAAATTCTCTGCCACAGCATAACACACATATCTCTAGCCCAAGGGCCAGTCAAGTCCTTCTTCCCTCCTAAGCCTGGCCTTTACAGTCAGCATTTCTATGATATTCTGATTCTGACCAGTACCATACATCAAGCTCAGCTTATAGCATTGTAGGGCTTCTATCACTGGCATATCCAAACCTTTCCAAATTCCTCCTGTGAACCAGTTCCAAAGTTCTAAACAATGTGATCAGTTATAGTCACAGCAGCAATCCTACTTCTCTGATACCAAAATATATTTCAGTTACTGTTCTCATTGTGGGACATAATATCCAACAACAAAACTTAGAAGAGGAAAGGTTTATGTTGGTTCATGTTTTTAGTCCATAGTCTACTGGCTCCATGGCAAGATTGTACTGAAGAGGGGCATAATAGAAGAAAAAGTCGTTTATATCATGGTGCCCAGGAAAAGAGAGAAGAGAGGCATGCCCTTCCAGGTCACACCACCCACATGGAACATATACTGATGTCAGACTATGATGACAGTTTCGAACACAGGGATTGCAAATTGCACTAGATGTGAGATAACACATAGAAAAGCCTGCCCTCCTCACCTGGTTCCTGCTTGAAGAGTTCCTAGCTATAACGGAGTCTAACCCCAACATACTTTTGGTAAGGACTTCAAAAATACACTTCCAATTTCAACCTTTTAGCTTATCTAGTCATGTGAGCAATAGATACTTTCACCTACCTGCTAAAATTCATCATGCCTTGCTATCTTGTTTTTTCATTTTTTCTAGGGTTTTTTCATTTTGTCTAGGGTTTAAAACAATCACATTAAAATAGCTTAATCACAAACACAAGAAAGAGCAAAATGATAACCTTCCTTGAGCTTATCACAGTGTCATAGTAGTAGGACAAATACCCTGAAACTGAAGGAGAGGCAAGAGTTTTCCAAAAAAGCCAGGATCTGAGCCTAGAAAAGACTCTTGTCTCCAAAAAAAAAAAGAAAAAGAAAAAGAAAAGGCAAAATGGCTGGGGATGTAGTTAAATGTAAAAGCCTTGAGTTCAGTCCCAGTACAGGATCAAAATATTCTAAGGTCGCTCATGATGCTTCATCAAGACTTGTCAGGGCTCCCTCTTGCTGCACCCCACCGACCCTGTCATTGCTTTGGCCCCTGAACCCACCTCTCTCTTCCCTACATGTGACAAATTAATGTTCCCTGGGCTTTCTGTCTGCGAGGAGCTTCTTGTTCTAACAATGATTTTCTAAACAAAGAGACGCTCTCTATTTAGAGTTATCAGAGAGAGACTCTCTATTTAGTGTTATAGAGAGAGACTATTTAGAGAGAGAGAGAGACTATTTAGTGTTATAAATAGAGTCTAAACAGAAAGAGACTCTCTGTTTAGTGTTATCAGAACAAGAAGAGGAAGAGGCAATAATACGTAATTTGAAAAGCCTATTTAGCACTGATAAAATGTTATAGTTGCAAACTTGACAAACCTGTTTTTAAATTTAAGGCACAATATAAGAAAGATTTTAAAAATTTGTTCATAAAAGAATTGATATTGCACATTAAAGTGTTGAGAAATGTGATGCTGTACATTTATCCATCTTTCTAAATCATTGTACCAGCAGCAGTAATTTTTTTTCTTTTTTTTTTGGAGACAGGGTCCCTGCTTTGTAGTACAGGCTGCCCTGAGCTCACTATGTAGCCCGGGCAAGCCTGGAACTCAGCAATCCTCCTGCCTCTGCCTCCCGAATGCTGGAATTATAGGCGTGAGCCACCGAGTCCAGCATTGTGGTGTGTGGTACTGCTTGCTGGTGGGCATGAGTCACCACACCTGGTATTGTTGTATGTGGTTACTGGGGATGGAACCAGGGACCTTGCACTTGCTAGGCAGGCACTGGAACCACTGTGCTAAATCTCTGACCCAGCAGCAGTGATTTTTAACCAGTGTGATTTTGCCCCCTAGAGCATTTATTGATCAGAGGCCAAAATGTTGTTAAATGTCCTCCAAAGAACAGAAAGAAAATCCTGTAGGAGAGAATTATCTGGCCCCAAATGTCAGGACCTCTGAAGATGAGAAACCCTGCTGATGACTCCCAAATTTTTAATCTCCAGCCAATATTTTTCTATTCAATTCTAGAAAACTATATTCAGCAACCTGGTTACACATTTCTACTTCAAGAAAATATTTTTTCTGAATTAAAATTTATTTATTCCTCCTCAAATTTAGACTTCTTTCCCTATAGTGTACTAAATCAAAGTTCTTAAAGTTTTTCTGGGCCCCTTACTCTCTTTGATCACTGATATCCAAACAATAATCAGGACCCCTAAAATGGTTTTTCCTGCTGCCGGTTCTTAGCAGTATTAAACTTGGAGAAAGTAAACCTCTCTATGCATTGTCTTTCCTCTTTTTAACATAGTAATAACAAATACAGTTATAATAAATATAGTTATCTCCCATGGAGGTAAGAAGTAAACAAATTGAAGGGCTTAGAATGGTACCTGCTCAAGGTAGCACTATGTGTTTGTTTTTATTATTAATTTTTCTAGCAAATTACTAGAACTTTGTCCACACACCCCCCCCTTTATAAATAACAAAAAATTTCTTACTGTGTTCGAGGCTAAGCAATCCAAGACCAAGTCACCAGCAGATTAGGGTCTGGTGAGGGCTCTCTTTCCACCTCTTAGATGATACCTTCTTTGAGTTCCCACATGGCAGAGGTACTGAAACAAATTTGGAACCAGTCTTTCTGCTTCAGTCTTCTCTGTTCCAGTCCATCTTCTGCACTGTGTTCAAAAAGGCTTATCAAGTTTTGTTTATCCAAAGATATCATTTAAAAAGTGAATAGACAAGTCTCAGACCAGGAAAAGGTATTTACAACAGAGATATAATAGGCAAAGGGCCCATACCTGGAACACACACACATACATTCAAATCAAAATCCTAAAAATAGGGGGCTGGAGAGTTGGCTCACTGGTTCTGGCGCCTGCCTCGCAAGTGCAAGGTCCTGAGTTCGATCCTGGTAACCACATACAATGCTGGGTGTGGTGACTCACGCCCACCAGCAATCAATACCACATACCACAGTGCCGGGCGTGGTGGCTCACGCCTGTCAACCCAGCACTCGGGAGGCGGAGACAGGAGGATTGCTGAGTTCGCGGGGACGGCTTGCCTGGGCTACATAGTGATCTCAGGGCCAGCCTGAACTATACAGCGAGACCCTGTCTCAAAAAAAAAAAAAATCCTAAAAATAAAAACAAAGACAGACAACTCAATTAAAAAGAAGGCAAAATAAGAGCTAGGGCTTTAGCTCAGTGGTTCTGGTGCCTGCCTTGCAAGCACAAGGGTCCCAAGTTTGATCCCCAGCACACACGAAAAAAGGCAAGATAAACTTAATTGTCAGCTTAATAGCAAGAAGAAACTCCGGAGAGGTGAATGTATATTGAGGGCTCTATACTTATCAGTGGATTAATCTACAAAATATGCTTTTAGAAAGTGGGGCCTAGTTGGAGGTGGGTTACTGAGGGTGTGGCTTTGGAAGGCTCTCTTCTCCTGTGTTTTGTTTCCCTGTTCCCACAAGTCAAACCACTGCCTTCCACAATGATCTTCCTGCCTTGGAGCCAGCTTACCATAGACTGACCCCTCTAAAACCAATGAACCAAAATAAACCTCCTTCCTTTAAATTATAGGTGTTACTTTGTCTCAGCAACAGGGAAACTGACCTATACAGAAGGCATTGCTTGAGGGTCACAGCACACACCTCTAATCTCAGCACTTGGGAGGCTGAGTCAGAAGGATTGTGAGTTAGAGGCCAATTTGAGCTACACAGCAAATTTAAGTCTGACCTGGCCTCCACAGTGAAACTGTATTTCAAGAAATCAAAATAAATATATAAATGAAAAGAAGGCAAAGATTTAAACATTTCACAAAAGAAAATATCTAAATGGGCAAATGAACACATAAAAAGTAAGTCATTCACATTAAAAACATAAAACTGGGGCCGAAGGGTTAGCTCAGTGGTTCCGGCGCCTGCCTCGCAAGCGCAAGGTCCTGAGTTCGATCCCCGGTTACCACATATAATGCTGGGCGTGGAGACTCACGCCCACCAACAATCAACACCACATACCACAATGCCGGGTGTGGTGGCTCACGCCTGTAATCCCAGCACTCGGGAGGCAGAGACAGGAGGATTGCTGAGTTCGCCGCGGCTTGCCTGGGCACCATAGTGAGCTCAG
>PVIC010045047.1:0-14772 GCA_004025085.1 Thryonomys swinderianus
CCCTAGTTTATCCCGGAGATAGAGAAACACTTTTGGAGAAAGATATTCCGTTCAACATTCTGCTGCTGCTCGTCCGTGCCCAGCTCACCCCAGGTTCATGGATGATTTTTAGCCCAACGTCAGAGTGATGTCTGCCGCTCAACACTACAATGCTTACCCAACCGACGGGCCAAGGAGTTCCTATGACTTTCAAGAAATACTATTTACATAACAGGCAGTGACAACACCTGATGAAACAGGAACAACCTGGAAACAATCTTGGAAGGACTGTAACATCTACAGGGCCTTGAGAAACATCGCCTCTGTTTGTATGAGATTTCATCTGCCATTATGAATGAGCCCTGGAAGAACCTCTGTCCGAAGTTTGCTCATAGAGTTCATGGATCTGAAAGGACAGTAAAGAGTCCAATGAGGTCTTCAACAACTTAGTGACCCGTAGCAAGAAGCTGCAGCCAGGTGTGCAAGAGGAAGGCTTCGCTGAACTCCTTGCTGGGCAACAGGAGGAGGACCTGAAGGAGAAGATGAAGACAGTCAAGAAGAAGAGGGAAGTGAAGAATCAAAGATTCACAGGAAATGTCACGAGGACCTTCTTTGCTTGGAGATGCCCCGTCAGCTTGAGGCCAATGTACCCAAGGAAAGCAATACACAAACTGAGCAGCCATTCAGAATGCCATCCAGGGCTACTACTTAGCCTCTATCAAGGCAGCAGACAGAACTGAATCCTTCAGAAAATCTGCGACATCGATACCAGGTGTAAGATTCCATTTTGCCTTCGACTTCCTCTTGTTGATGATCCTTCACCCCCAGCACTTCCTTTCTACCTCCCTCCTCCAGCTAGTAACTCTCAGCTTCTCAGATTTTACTCTGTGAAATCCCCGTATGTCAGTTGTCCTGGACTGTGCCACCATTTTAAGATAACTGTAAAGGGAAAAATAGTTTATTTTCTGTACGTGTAGTTTTCTATCTTTCTGTTGTATATTTGTGTCAAAGGTGTACAAGACTTACTTTGTCGGGCTTAGGGATGAATCGGTGTTTTTCTACAAGGAAACTTGTTTATCATTTGGGGACTTACTGTATCATATAGTTTAGCTCTTCTGTTATTTTCATTTAAGTAATTCATCAAACACAATAGTCAGCATTTCATCATTGTGACCAAATACCTAGCAAAATCAGTTTAGAGGAGGAAACATTTGTCTCGGCTTGTGGTGTCAGTCCATTCCAGTTGGCTCTAAGGGAGAAATGGCGCGGTGGAGGACGCTGCCTTCACCTCACGCCTTCCAGGAGGCACCGTGAGAGGAGAAACCCAGAGGGACGGCCAGGGATGGGGTTACCCTTCAAAGACTGCAGGGGCCTCCTTCCTCTGACGGGGCCATCGAGGGGAAACGGTCAGGGACGGGGTTACCCTTCAAAGGCTGCAGGGCCTGCTTCCTCTGACGGGGCCATCTCCTCACAGCAGAGTCAGCCGCAAACTCAGAAGGGACACGTCACTGCTGAGGCCAGGGCCTTCACGGGCCCCCCTCCCTCCAGGCCCAGCCCCGAGTTGTGCTGCGGCCCAGCACTCACACGAGGCCTCCAGAGGACGCTCCATACTTAAACCACAGCAAGAGTCGAACAGTCTGAAGACTCCCCATTTATCTCACGTAGCTGTAAACTATCACCTCTTCAGCAAAGAACAGCACCAGGACTAACTGCTTGTATTCCAGCAGTGCAGAATATATCGTAGGTCTCCAAAGAGTTTCTTTTATTTGAACTGTTTGTATGTAATGTATTAGTCTCACGGTCAAGAGACTGGTGTTAAAGCAAAGCAAATAGAACTGTTTTTCAATCTCAGTTCCGCTTGTCTTTCTCAAATGCATGGTCTGTAATTCTATAATTTCTCCATACACCCATCACTGCTGACAACTGCATTTGATTCAGAATCTTTTTTCAAAAGTCACCCCACAGATAAATACTCACATAGAAAGTTGGCTCAAGATAACTGAGAAGTGTTTAACTGGGGTTATATGCATTTAGGCTGAAGATTTTCCCGTCAAATGAAAATAGCAGCAACCGAACACTATGGCCCCACACGCTATGCCTTGTGCAGCTCTCCACTCCTGCCACCTGCTCCTCACTCGATTCCAGGTGACCCCGCCTCACTTCTCACTGCAGACTGACATGCTGTTTTACATAAATGCACTGAAGCCTTGAAAACTGATGAACTAGGGAGGGAAAATTATGACTATTATTTTCTAAAAGATTGAGAGTTCAGCTGTGCTCCGCTCCCCGACGGCCCGCTGCAGTGGTTTCTGACTTACACGACAGAACAAAGCGGCACGAGGCGGCTGCGGCTGCTGGTCCTCTCTTCCTGCTGGATTAGGGATCCGGCAGAAATCAGAGCCCTAAACAGCCATCTGTCATCCTCTCGTCAGCGCTTTCTTCTGGATTTCAACACCGGTGATATGTTGATTCTAAGTCACATTCTGATCCAGTTCTGCTCTTATTCCTCTCAGCTGACCATGGACTTGATGAAATTGGGTCAGAATGAGGTAGGAAGTGAACTAATGTCACAGCCCCATTAATACCTAAGCGTTCTTTTACTTGATTAAGCTCAATCAAACATAAAGTCTGATATATTTCAGCTATGAGTTAAATGAGCATGAACAACAGCAGGTAAACGTAACACAGAATTACAAGTCATTAATTCATTAGCTCTCCAAATCCTTGATGCATATTATATAGAGGCATATTTCAAAAAAAGTCCACATAAATCATGGCAGTGTGGGTTATTTGGGTTGAATTACTGCCATGAAAAAAAAGAAGAGCTAGCGTGCACTTTGTGGTTACTCTCTTGTGAAGTCTCGACAAATCTTTACACGAACAGCCATACATCTGCCGTCCTCGTTCAGTCCTGTCCAAACAGAACTCACTCAGCTACCTTCCATAGTCTGGCACCATGTCTTTGCTTTAGGAGTCTACTGGCACTGCCCTTCCTCAAAGGCCCTGAGGCCCAAGAAAGACTGATACAGCCAGGCGTGGTGGCTCAAACCTGTCATCCCAGCACTCGGGAGGCAGAGGCAGGAGGATGGCTGAGTTCGAGGCTTGCCTGGGCTACCTAGTGAGCTCAGGGCCAGCCTGAACTACAAAGCGAGACCCTGTCTCAAAAAAAAAAAAAAGAAAGAAAGATTGATACAAACACAAGCTGACAGCAGAAGGAAGAACATTCTACACAGTGATGAGTAGGTACAATGTAAATTGAAAGCCATTTACAAAGACTAGAATAAATAAAAAGTCTATTTCTGGGTACAAATATATGTAGAACTCTGAAGCTGATTTCACAAAAGTACAAAGAAAAATCACTGGAGGTACATAAATTAATTTTAAGATGTTGAGTTATGTTTCCTTAACTATAAAAATATAAAGGTAGAATGCAATAATTTCTTAAAGTTGCAATCCATTTTTACGCTTTGTATCTGTGAGTTAGAGACTCTGAAAAGGTCTTAAAAATTTATGGTCTTAAATGCTTGTAACAGAAAAGAAGAAAGATCTCAAATCAATGGCCTCAACTTCCACCTTTAAAAAATAGAGGAAAAAAGGTAAATCCTAATGAAAGTAGGACAGAAAAACTAAATATCAAGTAGAAATCAAGAAACTAAAAGAGAGTAAAATATAGAAAATCATTAAAAGGAAAAAACCTGTTTCTTTAAAAGATCAGTAAAATTGGTAAATCTCTAGTCATCAGCCTGGTAAGGCAAAACAGATACAAATCAATAATCTCAGGAATGAGAGATATAACATCATTATAGATTCTGCATATATCAAAATGATACAGCAACATTATGAACAACTTCCTGCAAGTTAATTATACAACTTAGAAGAGACAAATTACTTTAAAGAACAAACTTCAAAGTTTTCAAACTCCAAAGTTCAAGAATAAACAGACAACCTGAATAGCATATCTAGTAAGGAAACTCAGTGTATGGTTTAAAACCTTTTCAACAAAGGAACCAGACTTCAATAACTTCATTGGAAAATTCTACCATTTAAGAAACAAATAACACCCATCATACAGAAACTCTTGCAGAAAGTTGAAGAAGCCAAAATACTTTCTAACTCTATATGATGCTGACCTTATTGATACCAAAACAATGCAAGTGACAATGCAACTGAGACAACACAACTGAGATCCTAAAGTAATATTCATCAAGAATACAAATTAAGAATTATTAGTAGATATTTAGCAAGTAAAATCTAACAATGTCTAAAAAATAACACATATTACCAATTGAGATTTATTCTAAGAATGTAAGGTAGGTTTAACACAAAAATAAATAATTAAAATTCACAGTATAAATATATATTTATATATACATATATATATATTAGAGAGAGATAAATATAGAGAAGGAAGAAAGAGGGAAAGAGGGCCATGTTGGAGTAATAGAAAGGGAAGGGGAAGAGGAGAAAAGAGAAGGGGAAATAAACTCATTAATACTGCAACAGATTTTTAAAACTGCAATATAATATCCTGATTGATTTTTTTAAAGTTCATTAAAATAGTAATAAAGAAAAAATATCCTCAACTGGATAAAAGGCATCTATGAGGAAGTGCGAGCTGACATTAATAGTGAAAACCTAAGTGTTTTCCTCCAGACAGATTAAGCAATAGGATCTGCTCTCACCTCTCCTATATTGTGTTGTACCAAAAGGTCTCGCCAAGACAGCAAGATGAGAAATAAAAATAAGCTGCATGCAGATTGCAAAGGACAAAATGAGTCTACAGATGGAAAATAGACCGTATAAAACAGCAGAACTCTCACAGCCTCCAGGAAAACAACTTATTGTCTGCAGTAACCAGCCCAAAAAGGCAAACTGCTATTTGTAGGCAAAGAAAGCACACAACCGTTGTAGCAATCCACCTAAACCCGAGCATGATTAATGATTGAGTTTTCCTAATTACCCGCATTTCCAGTCTAGGGCTGCTGCACACAGCCAAACGCCCCCCCACCCCAAGCAATCACACAGCCTGCCCCCTTCCGGTTAGCCACCCGCACTGCCGCTGCCAACAGCCCCAATCAACTGCTTACATCTGTCCTTCTGTTCCAGCACAAGGCTCCCGCTCCCCCACTTGTCTTTGAGTCTCTATTAACGCAAGCGAGAATGGCCAACTTCTTTGATTTACCAGCCTTTGGATACATAAGGTTTATTTATTCTCATCCCCGTAGCATTCATTTATTTCATAAGAGAAAGAAATACTACTGTTAATATCCACAAACTACGGTTGCAGGAGTACAAAGTACAGACCCAATTAGTTGGCTAGTAATATTTCAGGATACAAAGCAATATTAAACAACCACATACCAACAATCAGAAACTGATTTTTTAAAAGTCATGTATAATTATAACAGTGTGAAAGACTTAGAGATAAGTCTGAAAAAAATGTGTGTGAGATCCATACACTAAAAACTGTGATGTTGCTAAGGGAAGTTCAAGAAATACTAAGTAAATGGAAAGACATGTCACATTCACGGAGTACAAAACTCCACGTTGCTCAGATGTTAGTTCTCTGAAAATCCAGTGTAATTCCAAAACTTGTTACCTTTTATTTGTAGAAATCAATAACCTGGTTCTAAAATGCATATGAATGGATGAAGAGCTTAGAAAACCCAGAACAATTCTGAAAACAAAGAACTAGGTAAGAGAACTTACACCACCTGCTTTGAGACAGTGAAATCAGAGCAGATGAACAAGAACAAGCAGAATAGTGGCCAGAAACCGGCTCAGGCATCTGAGGTCAGTTGACTTTTGACAAGATGCAAAGCAGTTCATCAGGGAGAGAATATTCTGTTCAACAAGAGATGAGGAACCCTTTGGAGATGCCCATGGAAAAGACTAGCTTTGATCCATACCTGGCACCACATATAAAACTTCTACGTAGATCCAACTGCAAAATCTAAAATAATAAAACAGCTAGGAAAAGAATTTGGAATAAATTTCCAAAGCCACAAATTAGGCAAAGATTTTATAGCTATGACACAAAATGCACATTTCATATAAGAACAAAAAGGCTTATTTGGGCTTAACTAAAATTAAGAATTTCTGCTTTCCAAAAGACTTGGTTAAGAGAGTTTAATGATAAGCTCACCTGAGAGAAAATATTTGCAAATCACACATGTGATAAAGGCTTTATATACAAATATACAAAGAATCATCAAAATTCAATAAGCAAACAATCTGATTTTTAAGGATAATCAACAGATTCAAATCTCTCCAAACTCTAAGTGTCGACCACATTGGAAAGAATCTTAGCATCATTTCCTACCAGGAAAACACCCATTAAAATCATAAATACATTTCATAACGTGCCTATTAAAATGCCAGCTCCACAGTGACCCAATCCAGTGTTGATCAGCATATGGAGCAGCTGAAATTTTCATATGCTCCTGGAGGAATGTCAAACAGCACACAAGCTTTGAGAAGCACTGTTTCCATTTCTTAAACGTTAAACACAGACTTACTGGGTTCATTTGTTAGTGCTTCCACAGGAAATACCCTAGACTGAACAGCTTCAACAACAAAAATCTGTTGTCTCCCAATGCTGAAGCTAGAAATCTGAGTTCAGGGTGTTGGCATCCTTGTTTCTTTGAAGGCCTTTGTCCTGGACTGGTAAAAGCACCTTCTCGCTGTTCCTCACCTGGTCTCCCCTAGTCCCAACCTCCTCTCTTAAAGGAACAGTGACACTTACTTGCGCCCACCCTAACAGGCTCACTATAACTTCATCACTGCTTTAAAGGTGCTGTCTCGAAATAGTCACATCCTGATCGACCGGGACATGTGGATCTGAGTAAGAATGTGATTCCATGTATAACATGCACCATGTGATCTACTCATTGCTCTGCTAGGTATCTGTCCAACAGAAACAAAGCACATGTTCATGCAAAGACTTGTACATGAAGTTCACAACAGTTTTACTTGTAAAAGATAGAAGCTGAAAGCCACATATGTCCATCAACAGAGGAATGGGCAAATACACTGTGTTACAGTCACAAAGTAGAATACTTTCTAATCTTTTAAAAGACCGACCAATTGATACACCCACCAGTCGTGGTACAGTTTGGACCTTGCATGCTCACCAAGGCCCATGAATACAAACAAGGCTTTGTCCCCGTGGGGTACTACTGCAGAGCGATGGAGCCATTGGAAGCTGGAGCCTGGCAGGAGGTCCTCAGGTGAGTGGAGACGTGGAGCCCCTGCCTCCCACCATGCTTCTCAGCCGTGAAGCTCGTTCTGCTCCACTGCGCGCTCCCACCATAATAAACTGCCTCATCACAGGCCCAAAGCCGAAGAGGCCGCTTAGTCACGGACAGGACTCCAAAACTGTGAGCGAAAACAAACCTTTCTCCCTGTAAGTTAACTACCTCCAGTATTTCGTTTCAGTGACCGTTGGTCAAACTCAGTTGGCAGGAAGCATGCAGGCCGAGCCAGCTTCGTGGATGTGGGTCCAAAATGTAGGTACCAACAAGTTGAGAGACGATGGCACTGAAAAGACGGTTCACGGTCCCCAAGAGAAGGACTGTCCCGCCACGGTGTGGGGGCCAGGGCAGCCGTACATGACTGGTCACAGCCGCACCTGGGCTGGTCACAAGGCAAAGCAGGGGCAGAACCGTGGGCGTGGGCCTGAGTGAGG
This sequence comes from Thryonomys swinderianus, assembly GCA_004025085.1. NCBI lineage: Eukaryota > Metazoa > Chordata > Mammalia > Rodentia > Thryonomyidae > Thryonomys > Thryonomys swinderianus. The sequence goes on from PVIC010045047.1 coordinate 7,667, forward strand.
ACTGTCCCAGGACGCTGGGTGAAGCGGGTAGCTTTAGTGCTGGCTAGCTGGAATAACCTCAGCAGGCTGCAGTGGTCTCCGGTCGTGTGGTACTGGCCCTGGAGACCAGTGGACAATGGAACAGACTCTGAGGATCTGAAAAGGAAGGTGCTGAGGAAGTAGACTCCAGGTTGATGGATTTGTACACGTAAAGCAAGCGAGGAGGAAACAAGCCCAGAGGCAGGAAACCGAAGCGGGGCGGCGGTCAGGGGCCAGTGAGTCCGACACATGCCCCCGAGCAGGCTTCAGAGCTGCCGCATCCAGAGCCCGCAGCAGTGTCAGCACAGCCCAGTGCAAAATGCCCGCGAGACCCTGCGCTGTCGCGAGCCGGCTCCCCGAGTACTGAAACTGCTGGCTTTTGCCCAGGACCCAAAGGCTGTGCAGCGGTCTGCCCAGGAGGGCGGCAGGAAGGAGGGCTGGAGGCCTTTGTGCCCGGCACCACCGCTTCCCAAGGCCAAGTTCCGTCCCTTCCGACAGTCACTGACCCGCCGGGCGCCTCTGGGCTGCAGTGCGTTGGCTCGCAGCCCACAGCCAAGGCCGCACCCGCACAGGGCAGGTCTCTCCTGCGTGGACCCGAGCAGGCTCGCCGCTCACTCCGCCCACACCGTCCTTTCATTCATGCTCTCCGGTCACGTTCTGTCCGTCCCTATATACGGATGTATAGACGGATACGATGGATATATATACAGGAAGAGGACAGAGAGAACGGGCGAAGCACAGATTGGACAGGTTTCAACACAAGAGTTGAGAGAAGCTGTTCCGGGAGCTCCGAAGCAGGGAAGCCTTGGAAAGCCCTGGGCTGGTGGCCCGTCCAAAGCGAGGGCGCGGCAGGAAACACCGTCATGGAAAGCACACGGGGCAGGCGAGCTGCAGCGCGCATGCACACTCCACACATGCGCACGACCCTACCGCCCAGGTCACAGGCGCCCTGTGGGCCTGGGCTGAGGCTCACATCCGCCCTCATCCACTTCCAGATCTCTGCATGGAAGCAGCCCGAGGGCAGGCGGTGTCGGCCCCTCGCTGGGACCCAGAGCTCGGGGAAACACCAGGCCCCAAAGCCTCTGGAAAAGCACTGAGCAGTGCAGGTTCGGAGGAGGACACCCGGGAAGCGCCCTGCAGCCCTGGACTTGGCCTGACTGCTCCAAGTGGGCACACGAGGAGGCCTGGCCTGTACCCTGGTGCCCACCCACAGCCATTCCCATGTGTGGGCACCAGGGGCCCCCCAGAAGCTGAAGAACCATGCCTCCAAGCCACCCCTGCGCCGTGACCCCCCAAGGCCACGGTGAAGCACCCTCTTCTGGGTCAGCTCAAGCCGGACCAGCTCTGGGACAAACTTCAGATGGACATGGGGCATAAAATAGCCCCTCATTAAGGTTATGTTACTTTACCTATAATAAAAGTCCTATGTTTCACTTTGAATTTCCTGTATTTCCGTACTTGACCCACCTACTGTGAGCACAGGTTACGATGAGTCATGTAAAACTGCTATTTTTGTAAGTGAAAAATGATCAAATACTGGCACTTTCACACAGCTCAACTTTATATTCTCCTCCAGTAGGAAGAATAAATCTTAATTTTTTTCAAACAAAGAAGCAGGCTGTGACCTGTAAACATTTCTATTTTTCCTGCCTTACCCATTTTCTTTCTTTCAGTTTCTGTAACTTTAATACATTCTAGGATTAAAAGGAACAATGGCGTTAGGACTCAGATGCTCTTCAGTGGGTGAGTGAGTGACCCGCAGGACACCCGGGGAGCGGAGCATTATTCAGCAAACACGAGCAAGGAGCTGCTAGCCACGGAAAGACAAGGGAACCCCAAGGGCAGGTCATTAAGCACGAGGCGTGAAGGCTGACCGCGGTATGATTTCACATGCAACATTCTGAAAAAGCCCAACCACACAGTTGCTAACAGAATCGGTGGTTACTGGATTTGGACAGAGGAAGGAAAGAAGATTCGGTGGAGAGTCTGGGATTGTTAGCGTGGTGAAAATACTCCACACGCTGCTGTAATGGTGGAGACATAGTATACAGCTGCCCGACCCGCCATCGGTATAGCACGTGAGCCCTGGCGTTAGCTGTCACCTTTCGGCGAGACTGGGGTATCCAAGTGGGTTATCGATTGTAGGAAAGATATCAACAATAAATATACAAGATTTAATAACAAGAAGAAGTTGTGGTAAGACAGGGTACTTGGGAACTCTCTGTATGTTACACTCAATTTTTTGCAAAACTGAAACTTTTAAAAATGAATCTCAGGCTGGAGGTATAGCTCAGTGGTGCTGTGCCTGCCTGGCAACTACAAGGGCCTGAGTTCAATCCCCAGTACTAGAAAAAAGAAATAAAATGAATCTTTTAACTTAAAAGTACAAAGACCAAAATGCAAAACAACACTAAGCTTACCTGGCCTCTCAGTGCCAGGTAAGGAGAGGTGAGACCCCGGGAAGCACAGAACAGGCCCGAGAGCCCCAGAGACGTGCTCTGTCTCCTCTCTGAGGGCCAACACTGACCTCACTTCCTCATAGCGTGACTTAGCAACAGCCTTGAAATCCTTTTCTGAAATTGCACTTCCTATCAAGCATTACAAATTTTCCATTTGGGGTGTTTCTAAAGCTCCAGGGTCAGTTCATCTCTCTTGAAGCCATACCTAAAAGTCTGACTCTTGCAAACATTTCCAAGTAAAGTGAACACTTATGGGGCCAGAGATTTAGCTCAGTGATTCCACCACCTGTCTAGCAAGTGCAAGGTCCTGAGTTCGATCCCCAGTAACCACATACCACAATGTCAGGCGTGGTGACTCAGGTCCACCACCAATCAATACCACATACCACAGTACTGGGCATAGTGGCTCACACCTGTCATCCCAGCACTCGGGAGGCAGAGGCAGGAGGATTACTGAGTTCCAGGCTTGCCTGGGCTACATAGTGAGCTCAGGGCCAGCCTGAACTACAAAGCAAGACCCTGTCTCAAAAAAAAAAAAAAAAAAAAAAGGATGCGCCCTCATGACAAGCAGTATCCCGGTGTTTTCAAACCTGGTAGTCCAGGTGGAATGGGCCACTCACTTTTATTTGTCATTTCTCTAGCGAGGACGTTTCTCAAGGTTAGAGGTCCTCTGAGACGTGGCATCTATAATTACAATCTAGCCGGGTTCCTCTTCTGTCCATCTTAAAGAACAGCACGACGGGCCCGCTCCCGTGTTGCAAGGACTGACTCCTGGTAGAGCTTCCTATTTGTGTGTTTTCTGTCCCAGATCTGTACCCTATTGAAGGACCCCTGTGCGCTTCCACTTGTGGAAAACGAAGCTTCTTTATTTCCCTCCTTTCTCTTGTGCTCTCATTCAGTTAAGCAGCATGCCCACTTTCACTACACACGAGTTCCCCTGGAATTAGTTATCTACCAGTTAACTTACAGGAAATCAAAACATGTTTAAAAAGAAATGCTCTTACAAATGTTTGGACTAAAACATAATCATTGAATAAAATCCATGGATCCATGAGCATCAGCACATGGCAGGGCTCAATTTCAGTTAATAAGCCTCACGAGTCCATGCACAGGCTGGGGCACCATCAAGAAAGAACTCCTTGTCTTATTATTTCCCACACTGTGGGTTGTTTTTTCCCTCTGCTGGTGGTTTCTCTTGCTGTGCAGAAGCTTTTTAGTAAGAGGAGGTCCTAGTTATTGATTCCTTCTCCTAGTTCCTGTGCTGCTGAGCTTTTATTCATAAAGTCTTTCCTTACACCAACGTCTCCAAGAGTTCTACCTAACTTATATTCCAGCAGGCTCAGTGTTTCTGTTTTAATATTTAGGTCTCGAATCCACCTTGATTTTAGTTTACTGCATGGAGAAAGAGACAGATCCAGCTTTAGAAGCGCAGTCTTCCAGCATTGCTGAAGAGGCTGTGTTTCTTCCACTGAAGGCGTACCCATAAAATCAGTTTAAAAAATTAACTGTCCCTGATACGGGTGCAAAGAACCTAAGAGACTCCACCAGTGTATGGGGCATTAGGATCTGTGCCAACGCCGACATCGCCCTCCAAATGTGTCCCTGCTCTGTCCTGTCGAGCAGCACCCTGATCGCAGCACCGCGGTACTGCCCGCCTCGACTCTAAGTGCTGACCGGGACGTGGGGCAGCTACGAAGTAACCACACACGACGGTGCGTTTCGTATGTACTTTTGTCGTCAAAATGTCCTGTCGACAATCTAAAGGTGGCGGGTAGTCCTCCTCCTTCCGAGGAGGAGCCTAAGCTCACAGGACGGGAGAGACAACTGAAGAAGCGGGGAGCGCTTTCTGGAGCAAGAAACCACAGGCTGTTTCCAAGGGGTAGGTTAACGTGTATTATTATTGCTTGTTATAATTTATTATTATAAATTGTGCTGTAGTAATATTGCTGTGACAGCCCTGGAATACGATGAGGTCAGCTCTTCGGGGAAGACACTGAGGAAGGGCACAGCGTGGCCCGCCGGAGTCCCAGGGTGAGTCTCGCGAGGACTCTCCGCGCTGCCCGCAGAGGCCGTGCGCCTCCTCCGCCCACGCCGCGCGGGAGCTGCTTCCCCGCCGGCCCTCACCGGCTCTCTCCGGGGCTTTCCCGAGGTGGCCGTTCTCTCCCGGGGGAGGATGAAGTCTCAGCGGCGGCTTGAACTTGCATTTTTCTAGTAGTGATGTTGTTCACTGGTCAATTACACGTCTTATTCTGGGAAGTGACTGTTCACTTCAGTTGCCCACTTTCTGATTATATCTTTAGTTTGAGGGGTGTCTCTTTTCATATATTCTTGACATTAGTCTTCTCTCTGAAGGATAGCTGGTCGTCTTTTCCTGTTCTCTAGGTCGCCTCTTCGCCGTTGGTGGTTTCCTCTGCGGTGCAGACACTTCAGAAAGTCCTTGCCTACACACGTTTCATTTATGCTAATAGTTTCTCTTAGCTCACTGCAAAGAAAGTTTGTGTTATCATCTGTTTCTTTTTTGGAAGAATCTGTTTGGTTTATGTCTTACACTGCGTAACTACTTTGAATATAATGAGGAGGGTGTAATAGCTGTTGTTATCCACTTATTTGGTTATGAAAGTTTGCTTTATTTTTTCATAAAAGGAAAGGGAAAAACCAGCCGGTGAAATGGCCAGGCCGTGGTTGGTCAGTGCTGCTGTCACTCAGCCTCCCCTCCCTCCCTAGGGAGCGGCGGTGCTGGCACCCAGGCAGCTGTTTCTGCTCCCGGAGCTGTCTGGGGACTAGGACGGATGGGTGTGGCTGTCTGCCCGCAGGCGCGCGGCCACGTGACAGGGTCCAGTCAAGTGGGGAAAGAGCACGCAGTTCAGGGGGACAACGCGACGGCAAACGGAACCTCATCCTCCTGACAGCCGAGCGGAGCAGAAGCAGATGGCCCTGAGGCCCCGGAGAGAGAGTTAAACAGATGCCAAACACTCTCCCTCAGCCTGGAAAGCAAGGTTCAACGCTGAAGTCCTCTCTGGGCTTCTCCTTCACCGGCCCGCAGGAACTCACTGGTAAAACTGCTCAAGTCGTCAGGAGCGCCACCTCCCTGTACCTCCCTGTACCTCCCTGTACCTGTGCCATCACCTCTCCACTCCGGCCTTCGCTGGAGAGCCCTGAACGCGGGCCCGTGGCTGCAGCCGCACAGCTGCCATCCGGCTAAGCTGAGGAGGGGCCCCCATGGGCCGTGATGGCCAACTGCCCGGAAACATGGTTCCCTCCTTCAAAGAGGCCCCCGCGTGCCTGACTCCTGAACACACAAACCTGAGCTTCACCAACTGAGCCTGTCAGGCCTTCAGGGCAGGACTGAGGGCTACAAGGAGCCCTCGTGAAATACCATGACACAGGACTACTTTTTAGTGCAATTTTTGGCCAACACAGTTACCTGTGGAATTTACAGCTACAGAAATTCAACGCAGAGCCTAGGCTGTCCCTGGACTGAGAAGAGAATTTAGTGTCACACCTGCTTCCTCCCTGGGGCCTTTTCAGGATCTGACTGGCTACACTGATACATCAACTGGGGACCTGTCTTCATCAGTGGAGTGGAGTATTGATTCAAAGGCCTGAGGCTCTGAGACTCAGAGATAAACTCTTTTGTCATGTTTATTTTATACAATCTACTACATTCATGTTGCATATAAAAACTTCTCCATACTTTACAATAAACATTTTCTGTTCTGGAAATTGCAACCTGATGGTATTCTTGAGCATCTAAAGTGGAGTTTCATATTCCTCTCAGTATTACTAGTGTCAAAGGGCTCATCTAAGATTCTGGTTGGACAGGTTGGGTTTCTTCTTATCACAGAATGAACATGAAAAGCAAAAGAAGTGTTTAAAACAAATCAGCGTGGTTTTTGAGTTTTCCTCATTTTCTTTTTGTATTTTATTCCCTGTTGTCTTACTCTGAGTTTTCAATGGCGACTCTGTGTGCGCCGCTGGGAAGATTCATGGTGAGTTTCTCGATCCCGGGACAGCCACACACAGCCTGCTGGCCGCCCGTCCGAGCAGCTTCTCCCTGCGTGTCACCCGCTGCCACCGCCCGGGGCCCCCAGAGGGCACGAGCCTGCAGCACAGCGCACAGCTGGCGACGGGGTCCAGGCCGCGTCTCACGGTCACAGGACCCCAGAGCTGTCCGTCCAGCCCAAGCGCCACGCTGCCTCCCGGTGACCCCTTCCAGGTAAACGGTCCGGAAAGATCCGCTCAAATTGGAACTAAAATGCGCCCCTGAGCTCACTGACAGCTCAACGCAGGATGCTCCTTCGGTGCTGTCCGGCGCGGGAGGACAAGAGCCTCCCGGGAGGGAAAGACCGAGTGTGAAGCCAGCAGCTCACCCACGGCGTCCTCGCCCCAGAACCCTGGGGTTTCACCCAGCTTTTTATCACTGTCTCGGTGGCATTTAAAAAGAAAAGAAAAGAAAACTCTCCAAACTGCACACCTCCAGTTCTACCTTGAAGTGCACTAATTAGAAGCCCCCCTCGGCCCGCGCTGCTGCGGCAGACAGGCCTGGGGACACGGTGCTGCTTTCGGAAGCCTCAGGCATTTTCCACAGGATTCCCTTCTGCTTGCTCATACATCCCATCCGGAATTGTT
>PVIC010045048.1:0-14769 GCA_004025085.1 Thryonomys swinderianus
CTCTCCCTCTCCCTCTCCCTCTCCCTCTCCCTCTCTCTCTCTCTCTCTATATATATATATATATTTTTAAAAGACTGTCAGTGGAAGGGGGAGGATGTGAGAGAAGACCTCTGTCACATGAGTAGTGATGAACAAATCATATAATAATAATAGCTAGAACTTTTTCAAAAGTTGTTACCTGCTAGGTGTTTTGCATACCATTATTCATTGATTTCTTCCAGCACTTTGAGGAGGAGAGCATTGTGTCTATCATACAAATAGCAAAACTGAGACTCAGAAAATGCAATGCTACCCCTGCGGCCCTGCCGAGAATGGCAGCAAGTCTCAGAGGCCAAGTACCGGCATTTCTGTGTCTGTCACACAGGAGAGCTAGTAGCTGCTCCCCCCTGGGCTGACCTTGTTTGGCATCAGTGCATAATAACCAAGAAGGTAGCAGGCATGGTGGACACGAGGAAATCAGGGTGTACCTCTACAGGGGCCGGCATGGTCCAAGCTGGAGGAGGAAATGGGACTCACCTGAGGGAAGTCTGAAGTAAGGGACAGGGAGGAGAGAGGTTAGCACGGAAAGAAAGGAGAGAGCTGGGGACGGAAGTGAGCTGGGCAGAAAGCAGCTCTAACTGAGAGGCTGCCCTGTAATATGAGGGGGTTCAGTAGCCAGGCCATTATGGGGAGCACTCACTCAAGTGCAGAGGTCTCACTTTCTTCTTTTTTTAAAAAAAAATTTTTTTGGTACATTCTTGCCACATGTAATGATCATACTCATCATATGGAATATGTACCTATGCATAAAGTACCTTCAGCCTTTTATTCCCCTCCCCTCTGTTCACCCCCTTTTTAAGGTTCCATAGGTGAGGTATCCCCGTGTGTGGGGGTACACACACGGGCATGAACACGGAGAAACTTTGATATTGAGTCCCATGAAACCTTTATTACCTTTTCATCTCTCTTCCTCGCTGAATTTTACCTATATGTCCCCTAATGTCTGTAAGAGAAATTGTGGACATATCTCATTTATAGATTATGGGGCATTAGTCTGAGGAAGCAAGTAAAAAACTGGAAAAAGTTGCACTCGGACTGACCTGTGAGCCAGTCCCAAGTCCAAGATTTCTCTTTAGCCCCAACTCTGTTCTTTCTCTATCTAGAGACAGTGGTGCTCAGCAGCAAGAGCCTGACTTTACTTCCCACATCAATGTAGTTACTCTCCAGTGTCTGAATCTACTCCCTCAGCTGTGGGATGGGAACACTGATAGCTCTTCCTTGTGGAGTGTGGTGAACAGGAAGTGCGGTGAACAGGAAGTGTGGCGAACAGGAAATGGGACGGCTGTGCCTGGCTGTGTCCATCCTTGGCAAATGGAGCCCATTATTTCCTTTCATCCTAGCAGAGGTCACGGGCAGTGTCACAGCTTGTCTGGAGGCTTCTTGTTCAGATGTCTTTGGGTTTTGACTCACTAGATGCTGGATAGATGGACAAGTCCACAATGAAAACTAACTACTTTGAGGCATTTCTTCTAGTGCTGGAATAAAGTGATCTCAATCTTTGGAAAGCAGAATAAATGAACTAAGAGTGTATCAGGCTGTGGAGCCACATTTCTATGTACTTTTAGGCCTGGCACCACCAGGAAGTCCTCATACCCCAATGCCATGGTCGGCAAAGCCTGTCCTGAGCCTTGGCCTGCCCTGGCTGCTCAGATCAGTAGTGCTATTCCTAGTGCAGTGTCTGAACACTATAAACTGCCCAGGATGAGGTGAAGGGAAAAAAATTTGTCAAGGAATTGGGAGTTTTATCTTTTTTGTGGGGACTCTCATCGACCCTACTGGAAAGAATAGGTCTGGCATGTTCTGCTAGCTGCATCTTGGAGAAGGGAAGAACTTCAGTGGTCTTCCAGCTCGAGGGCCCACTGGAGCATCTGATCCAGCCTCAAAGGCTCGAGAGCTGATATTGATTGTATACTCTCCCTTGTCAGGGACAGTAAGTGAGAGGCAGGCCTACTTGACACCACAAGACCCCTCACCAGAGCCTCACTGAGACACAACCCTAAGTGAACGATTGTCTTTGGAAATGTGAGAGGGAGCGGCCACATTTCCAAACCCTAGCAAGGCTCAGCAGAGAAAAGAAAGTCACATGCTATTATCGGCTTGCTGCAAAACTGACTCAGCAAAATTAAGAGCAAGCCAAGAATGATCTTTCTCCTGATTCAGGAGCCTGACACTGTTCCTGCAGCATTTATTTGATATAATCAATTAATAAAATGCTTACATGTACTGTTTCTCCTTTGTAATAAGTAGATAAATTTCACCATAAATGTTCTAAAAGACTATGCCCTTCAACTGAATGTTATCCTTTAGAGGTAACTTTTGTGCACATTGGAATATCTAGTTTAACATCCTATTACAAGTATATTTATTTCTTTATTCCTTCATTTTGCAATACTGGGAATTAAACCCAAGGACTTCACAGTAAGCTACATCCCCAGTACTTTTCTGTTCTTTTTCCTTTTTCATTTTAGATAAGGTCTCACTGAATTGCTGAGGCTGAGCTAGAACTTGGCATCCTCCTCAGCTTCTCAGGGCGCTAGGATTATAGGTATGTAGAACCATGCCAAGCCAAAAGTACTTATTGATAAAGATTATGGAGGAACCTCTTGAGAGAGAATGAGGGAAGTCTCTCCTCTCCTTACCTTTTAGTTTTATCCAGCAAGCCTGCTTGAGAAGACCTTCTAGACCCTTCTTCCTCTTCTTCTTTTTTTTTAGTTTTTTGAGACAGGGTCTTGCTTTGTAGTTCAGGCTGGTCCTAAACTCATTATGTTGTCCAGGATGGCCTTGAACTCACAGCAATCCTCCTGCCTCTTCCTTCCGAGTCCTCAGATGACAGGCCGGAGCCACGATGCCCAGCATTGTGGTATGTGGTACCAGGGGATTGAATGGAACTTGCACTTGCCAGGCAGATGCCAGAACCACTGAGCTAAATCCCCGGTCCCCTCTATGCCCTTTTTTGAAAACATTTTCACTTAGCTTTGTCTGATGAAGATGCTGAAATGTTTTGTCAGCTTCAAGAAGCCCAGTGGAGAAGACAGAGTCGTTGCTGTTGGGAGATATATAGGTATCCAACATAGCCCATAGTCCCAGCATCTATGGTGCAACACAAATTCTAAAATGTGTGACCCAGACAAGTTACACGACCTCTCAGGAGATCAGCTGCCTTCCTTAAGCAGTCAGGATATTCACTGCTGCTCTATCTGCTTTATACAGTTGTGGGGATAAAATGGCAAAGTTTGACAAAGGCCTCTGTCATGGCTACAAGTCATAGAGATGCAAGGGGTAGTTATTACGCTGTATGGCAGCCCACCCTCAACTGAGGCAGGTCTGGAGAATTTGATTATGCAGGTGAAAATGTCATTTTTGAGTTAAAATGCTTAAATTCCATCAAGGACTATGAGAAAAAGTCATTGATTTCTCTCATTCAAAAAGAAGCAATAGGTCTGAATTGTTCCCATTACCGACAAGAAATTTCTAGCCATTATGTCTTTGGATTTGGAAGTCATTGCCCAAAAAGTGTCTTTTTCTCTGCACAAATCTGTACCCACGCGGAGCCGGACAGGGTGGAACAGAAGCTCTCTTCCAAGGAAACCAGACCCAGGACTTGCTTTGCTGACAATTTCCAGAAAGGGGCAAGAGCTTAGAGACATGAAACCTGGAAGGCTTCACTACATCAACCAGCTTATTCATAGGATCGTGAGCACTCAGGTCAGAAGGTTATCTGGGCTACGTTCCCCATGTCAAAATAAGAAAATTATAGCTCCAAAATAGGTATATGTAAGTAAGTAGAAAAAATAGGCTAAGTGATTCAATAAATTGTTACTTTTGTAAAACCAAGCTTTTCTGACTTCGAGGGCAGTTCCCTGGCCTTTAAATTTTTACTAATGCTAATAAGATCATCCACATTCCCGATACCAGCTACTGTTTTTTGAAAAATGAGTCAAACATTGTGCTAAGCTATTTACATGTATTCACCCTTTTAATAGGCAGATGTTATTTCTATTTTACAGATGAGGAAAATGAAGGTCAGAAATATTCACTGCTTCCCTAAGTCTAGGTAGGATAAGTAGTAGAAAAAAAGAAGGCAGAGGGTGGATGTTGTTGGTGTTGCTATTGTTTACATATGAAGTAGTATCTACATTTGGAAAACAACTCACTGATGAAAAATCAGTCTTAACCCCCCAAATCAAAGTTCCCTAGAAAACATATTATGAATTGTACTCTCACACTCCTTGGAGGACAGCCTTACTCTGTGTTGACAGAAGTTAGCTGGAATGAGGATATGTGGCCTTAACAGCCCTTCCACATACCAAACTTTCAGAACTCAGATATGAGGTGAGTCATAGGGAAAATCTACAACAGAAACAGAAATACCTTGGCCACAACAGAAATTCTCATTTCCCCAATTGCTCGGCAGCAAAACACTGAAACCAATTACTTTTATGCGGTAGGAATGTTAAGTGTTTTTCATTCTTAGTGTTCCTTTTAACATAATTAAACCAACCTTTGTGACCCCTTCTGGGGTTTCATTCTAAGTAGCCTGAACCAGGCTTGTTCTCCTCTTGCTTAGGGGGAGTGAGGATGAGAAACTCACTGCGCCTAGGATCAGCAGTTGCAAAATAAATTTGCCTGCTCTTTAATCTCAATATTGTATTTTGCCAACTTTCATTAAAAAAGCGTAATTCCTGTGTGAAGTCTTTCTACACACTGTACAAGTTATAGAGCATGAATTTTAAAACTCTAAACTCATATTTAATTCAAAATATCAAAGGACAAATTTTGGAAATATTGCCATACCCAAAATGTTAACTTTACATTAAACAATGATGTAGGACAGGGCATTTAGCTCAGGGGCACATCAGCTACTTTGCAAACACAAGGGGTGGAATTCCATCTCCAGTACTGCAAAACAAAACAAAACAAAATAAAACAATGATGTGATCAAATGTCTCCAACATACCAGAGTAAGTTCCTGAAATTTCCTCAGTACAAATTAAGAGAGGACAGCTGTCCCTGAAATCAGCCAAGCCTTTCAAGCCCAAATAGAAAGTGGTTGAAATTGACAAGAACAAGAGAAAAACATCTTATGAAAAGAAATTCAGAGTTGATTACTAGCTGTCAATGGAACACAGTGTATAATGTTCAGAAAGAGGATCATTAAGAAAAGAGGATCATAATGTTCACGTTTAAACAGAATGAACTGGCAAGTGGCATCTACAGCATTCTTTCCATTCTCTTTGTCTCTTCCATCTTTCTGTGTTTTCATGTAGTATCTGTCCATGCTCAGCATTTCAGCACCTAAGACTTGACTCTCTGTAGGCTCTTGGGATCACAAACTGAAACAGTAATGGTCTCCCCTTGGAGGAGTCCTCTGTCTAATGGTGGAAGGAGGCACTACATCGATTGATAGGATGTAATGCTTGCCACAATTGAGAAATGTACAAAACAGAGTGAGCTTGGGTGCATAACTTTGGGGATTCAGGGATGGATTTCTTGAGGAAGTGTCATGTAAGCTAGAGAAGAAATGCTAGTAAGCAGTTAGCACCCAGGAAAGAAAAAGAAAGGGGTATGCTAGACATTCAGCCACTGGGGACAAAAGGTAAAACTGTATGACAAAAGATCAAGGTGAGTTAGGATGGTGATATTGGTGCAGAAGAAAAAAAAAAAAGAAAGGAAGTGTGAACCAAAGGCGAAGATGAGGTTATAGAAGGCTTTCAAGTTCAGGGTAGGAATTGGGATAACGGGGAATTGGGAACTAGATAGAGGTATATGTATAAACACACATCTACACATACAATCCGGTTTTTAAAATCAGTCTACTGATACAAACATGAATCTCAACCAGAAAGACTCTTACATATTTACCCAGAATAATGTTTAACCAACCCACAGCAACCCATGTCCAACTCAGATTGACACACACCTATCATGCTAAGCCACTAACACCTGCACTTTCTGGTTTCCTGGCCCCTGAACCACCACCTACCCTTGGTCAGTTTCCAGAGAGATTCCCCAAGTCACGAATTTGGGTCTTCCACTCCCTACATGAAGTCTTCATAGGCTCCAGCAGACTTCAGAATATAAGATTAGCTCTTCAGCAGGCTGAAGATCCCACTCTTCCAGGCTCTGCAAGTGCATTTCTATCCCTCCTTAATGTGAGCCATGCTCCATAGATGGCTCTGGAATGTGCTGTGGGGCTTGCCTCTGTGTCTTTCCGCTGGCAGTTGCCTCTACCAGAAATGTCTTTAACCTTGCTTTGCTCTCTCTTCCAGGTAATTCCTAACTGATTTTTCAAAACTCACTCTAAGCTGTTCTTCTGTTCTAGAAAATCTTCACTGACATCATATCCATCCCTAGTCTTCCAAAGCATCCTTTTGCACTCCTGTACTTGGCTGTTGTCTCACTCAGCTGTAGCAGTAGCAGACCGTGCTCACTGTAATCAAATACTCATGATCTGCCAGGCACTGTACTAAATGCTCTTTATACTCCTTAAAACCTCCTATAATCCTTACAGGAGGAACCCAATTACATTGATGAGAAATCTGTAGTTCAGAGAAGAGGTAAAGGGATTTGCCCATGACCATTAGTAAGTAGTAGAGCCACAATTCACAGCCAGGTAGTTGGTCTCATAAACTTGCTCTTGATCACTGTGCTATACAATTAGAGTTTCTTTTCACCAGATTGTGTGCTTTGTAAGGATAGAAATGCTCCTCATAGTTGGACCCACGGCACTCATCTTTGCATCGATAGAGCTTCTATGCCTGGCATATGGAGGTAAAGTTCATTGAATGAATGTAAATGAATGAGTGAAAGAGATAAGAAGTGAAATGGAGGAGAGAAAGTAGGCATAGTGTTCACAGAGAAATCCTTTATAAATTTTGGCCAAGTAGAGAGACAAAAAGAATCAAGGCTTGCTGAAGGATCTATACAATTGAAGGGAAATGTGTGTGTGAGTGTATAGAGGGCATCGCTTTAAACACTTCATGACTGAAGAAGAGTGAAACTAGAAGAGTGAACAGGTTCCTAGAGCTCACCTAAGGACATGGGATCAGGCAAGAAGCCTGAACAAAGGGAGTCATCCCTGGGGTTTCCTACATATATTCTAAATTCATGCTTTCACCATGCAATCTTTCTCAAAGGGTGTATCATCTCCATTTAGAAACTGCATAATAGCCGGGTGTGGTGGCTCACGCCTGTAATCCCAGCACTCGGGAGGCAGAGACAGGAGGATTGCTGAGTTCGAAGCGTGCCTGGGCTCCATAGTGAGCTCAGAGCCAGCCTGAACTACAAAGCAAGACCCTGTCTCAAAAAAAAAAAAAAAAAGAAACTGCATAATAAATATTCACTGGTAGTTGCAGAAATGAGCAAGTAAAAATCACATAAATCTAATCAACCTGTTTCACTCCATTTGCAGCTTCTTGCGAAGGTCATGTCTGGAATGTGGTCAGCAATGAAACTAAGTAGAGCACAGAACATGAGAACATGAACAGGCCTAGAGAAGAGATGGCCCAAGTCCACCACTGGGCAAAGGAGGAAACTGAAGCCCAGAGAGGAGGCGAGTGACCCAGGATGACAGCTGCTGAGTGGAGCAGAGTTGTGCCTGGGCCCTGAATCTTCAGACTCACAGGCTGAGCTCACAAGCTTCATCTTTTGTTGTTTGGCATAAAGATCTGCACAGTAACACAGAGTTGGGTAGGACTGAGCACAAGAGAAAGCTTAGAAAATGACCCTGAAAAACTGTTGTAATGGTTAAAAGATATGTGTCAGGCACTTCACACGGTATCTGGACAACAATAAATGCTCAAAAGGGGGCTGTCCATGGAAAAAGTCCACACTGGGTCATCCCAAGATAGACCGGTGTGCTGTGCGCATGCATTCACTCATATCAGGCCCACGATTACCCAGTGTCCATTCCATGAAGACATGTGGAAAAGGACCTTTGATCAATTTAAAAATGACTTTGGTAGTTACAGATAGAGTGAACAAAACATGAAAAAGAAAAGTCTTGATGTTCTTTCTAGGAACTGCTATACGAATGAGTTTGATGACTTCTATCTACTATGTGAGACTGGTGACCTGTATCTCTAAGCCTGAGGCTCAGCCTGGGTGAAAGACGACCAGTGTTTCCTCCCTGTGCGGTCTGAGGCCCCCTTGGCAGTGCTCCTCTGGGCTTGGAAAATTCCCCACAGGTGGAAATACTCATGTCAGCACCTTGCCTGGGGCCCCTAACACGTAGGTAGCTGGAGGAGACAGGCTGGCTGGCACTGCCTCCTTCGTGCCCCCCGTCTCCATGGCAGGGCTCCTGCAGTCTCTGTGCTGACATGGAGAGGTCTAGGTAGTGCTGTGGGAGGTGTAGGGAACTTGCCTGCTTGAACTTGGATGGAGAAGTAAGAGCTTTGGTGACTTCCAAGTTTTAAGCATACACTTTGTCAAATCTTTTGGATTCTAAGAACTTGTTGTGTTCCCTTCTGCAATCGCCTAGCCCCATAGCCACTTGACTGTTCAGTGTCCTCAGTATGCTCCCTCCCTGTCCTTACTAGGGCCACAGGAGACTCAGAGCCTTATTTACAGCCACTGTGCACTGTGACTGTATTTTCCTATTTTAGTACAGAACGCACTCCAGGCTTCATTTCCTTTTCTCTTATTTCAAACCCTCTCTTGTGTGGGACTTTCAGCCTAACCCTTGTTGACAACGCTCTCAGATTCTTCTGTCTGGCTTTCATCTATCTGCTTCTCAGTCTAGTGTCTTTGAATCCACCCTTCAGCACCACACTCAACAGTCACAAGCAACTGAAGTCCTGCTCTTGGGCCTAGCCCAGTAACCAGATCTAGGTCAACTCCAGGGGACACAGAAATGTTTCCAATAATACCTGATTCCCATTTCTGTGGCAGCCAGTGTCATTGACCTCATCCATGCCATGCCCAGTATCCTTTGGGCCTTAAAGTTTTGGCATCTACATCTTTGTACATGAGGGCTTCTGCCCCTTCCTTTGCTTAGAAGTGTCACAGCCCTCAGAGTAGTTTTTGACAAACACTAACAAGATGTGCTGCGTAAGTATGCCAGCTTCCCTGCATCTTGGGTGGAAAGGCTTTGAGAAGTGGGGTTTCCCCCAGGGTATCCCCAAGGAGTAAGTGCCCCCAGGGTAAATGGTTTAGTAACTCACATGTTTTTGGCAGCTTTACTTCTCTGTCACATCCCTCCAGTGGTCCCTGCATCTCCCAAATAACCCCTTGTGTTTAAATCTGTGTCTTGAAGTTGGCTTCCGGGGGAAGCCAAAGTAAGACAGTTTTGAAACTCATTCCTTGGTGGAAAACTGGAAATGGACCAAGACTAGAAAGGGTGAGTAGGCAGTTGTCGTGCAACACCTACCGAGATGCTCAGTCTGGTTCTCAACGGTGCCCAGCCTACACACGTGCGCCCCGACAGTGATCACCCTCCTCTGTGTGACACCCTCAGCAACTCGCCCACCTCGGCCTGGTCCTGGTCCAGCTTGGGGAGGGACCTGAAGTGGCACCCTGACAGTTAATTCCTCTTATCTTCAGTAGCGTCACCAGTTTCAAGTTGTAATTTTGTGTTTATGCAATTATTGGTAATATATCTCTCTTCCATTTTCAAATGTGATCTTTGAGAGATCCTGTGCTAATTTGAATCATTTTCAGATTATGTAATGTGACACCGTGAAGGACTAAGTTGTTTTCCGTTTCTCGCTAAATTCATTTGAGCCCTCAACCTCTGTGTGACTATTTGGAGACAAAGCCATTAATTAGGTAAGAAAGGACACATGAGGTCACAAAGATGGGGCCCTAATCTGATAGAACTGTTGGTAACTGACACCAGAAATCTCTTCTCCAATGCACTCAAACAGGCTCTACGTGCCCAGAGCAAGTGGTGACCACTCACGAGCCCAAAGAAGAGGCCTCAGTGTGAAACCTGCCTTCCCACACTTCTCTTTTTCAGAACAATAAAGGTTTGTCAGTTAAGCCAGCCAATCTGTGGTATTTTGTTATTGGCAGCACTAGAAAAACAAGATAGACACTGTTATATACCATTTAGGTCTAAAGTAGCCCCCCATGTGTTTGGAAAGCAATCAGGGGTGCTGTAGCTTACTTGCTTGCAGGAGGTGGGGTGTGATGGGGAGTGCTATCACTGTTCGGGACCTGCACAGACTGCCTCCCCGCTCTCCTCTCTCCCTGCTTCCTGCACCACGGCCTGAACAGCGCTCCCTGTGGCAGGCCTTTCACTGTGTCCTTTCTGTGTCTGAGCCTGAAACTTGTGAAACTGTGAGCCAAAATAAACTGCCCTCCTTCAACCGTGAGGGCTGAGTGTTGTGTCTCAGTGGCAAGGAATGTGACCATGACACATTTGATGCATTTACAAATCTAATACTATTACTTTCATTTATATATTCATTCATCCATTTCACAAACATTAAAAAGAACAGCTGCTATAGATGAATAAAGATCTAGTGATGCTAAAGAAGCTTTGAGGAGGGTGAAAATGAGTGAGAGACTTTCTGAAGTTTGACTCAAGGGCAAGGTCATCATCATCATCAGTACTGTTTTATTTTTAATTGACATACAAAGTGTATACATCGATGGTGTATGCCAAAATGCTTTGAGGCATGTACCCATTGTGGAATGACTAAATTAAGCTAATTAATGCAGGCATTATCTCACTTATCATTATTATGATGAGGACACAAAATATCTCAGCGATTTTCAAGGATAAGAGAGATTGTTGTCATTAACTACAGTCAGCGTGGTGTGGAAGAGCTCTGCTGAACTTACCCTGTATCATGGAAATTTTGTGTCCTTTGACCAACACTTCTCCCATCAGCCCACAACCAGTCTCTGCTAACTACCATTCTAATCTCTGTTTGCAGTTTGACTTTCTTAGAGCATTATTATCTTAAAACACACGTAGGGACAGGATTTTAGGTTTCTGTTAGTGTGTTGTTCTTAGGAAGGTGACAGTAATAACAGGGTCTGGCTCTTCACCTCTTTTCAGATTTCATTCCTGTCACTCCTCGTCATTTATCTTGTGTTTTTTCTACCTGTGACTCTTTGGTAGGCTCTTTCTGTCTTTGTGATTTTACTTAGCACCTTAAGTCCTACTTATTATTACAGATTCAAGAGAAATGGCACTGTATCTATAACATGTTTGGCTTCTTTCGTGCAGAATTAATTGCTCTCCTAACTGTCCTGATGTTACTTTTACATCTCTACTGTTGAGCTGACTGTAACTCAGTTGGATGTTCATCCATCTGCTTCCATAACCAGACTGCTGGCACCGTCTGTTCTTTTTCTTCCTCCGTTTAGTCCATAGACTCTTTCAGAGTTGGTGCTCAATAAGGGCAAAGAAAAGAATAGGATTCTCAAAAAATTTGAGAATATAAATCCTATTGGGATAATCACTTACAAAAGGACTTCATACATCAGATAATCATCATTTATTTTTAAACACTTTAAGAGAACACAGTGTGTAAAGAACCCTATTCCTCAGCAGTAGCACAATTCATATCAATTTCTATAATGTATTCATTAGGAATAAATTTGGACATAAGAAAATGAAACAAAGTTTACTGAATAACAGAGACTTAGAGAAAAGGTAGGAATTTAATTTTTACTCATATATACAGGTCCAGAGAAGTATAACTGAAAGATAAGGTGAATGCCTAAATTTGAAAAATCTTATTATAGTAAAAGACACATCACCAAGAGTTATGGTATGTATTCTAAGCTAGAGGAAGTATTTTGACTCTTTGAGGGAGATTAATAGCAATGTATTTTTTTTTTTGAGACAGGGTCTCACTTTGTAGTTCAGGCTGGCCCTGAGCTCACTATGTAGTCCAGGCAAGCCTTGAACTGAGCAATCCTCCTGCCTCTGCCTCCCGAGTGCTGGGATTACAGGCATGAGCCACCACGCCTGGCGTATTTTTTTACTATAATAAATTTTTAGAAATACATATGGTGTATTTTATGACCAGCCTGCATCCATCAAATGTTTATGGAAATTTCAGTCAAATAGAAATATTATAGTGTGTCCTTGTCCACACTGTTCATAAGATCTGGCACTGTACAATCTCTGGTTCTTCCCCAAAGTCAAAATGACCATAGAAGGGAAACATTTTTAATTGACTCAGGACATCAAGCCAAGCAGGACAGTGTAACCAAAGACCCTCAAGGAAGACTCAAGAGCTGCCTCAGAACATGGAAAGAATGTGAGATAAGTGTGTGTAAAAAAAGGTGGGGGGAGATTTTAAGGGGGCTTAATGGTGACTTGGCTTTTACTCTAATAAGATTTTTAAACAGTTTAAGCATTCACCATTCTTCAGGATACTCAGAGCGCTATTTGTGTAGCTTCCTCTCCCATGAAGTCTCTTTCAAGTGAGATGATGTTCTCTGTATCTGCTGTGATGCCTTTGACACTAATAAATAGTAGCTAAGCAAGAATAGTTGCAATTCACTGCATCTTCCTCATTGAAACTAAGTATCTCCTCCACAAAGGTCAGTTTTCTCCTTCAGACTGTAGAATTTGATACTCCTCTTCCACTAAGATGAAACCCCTGGAGCTGTAGGCTCGTGATGTATGTATTCCTTTGCTTTTCTGTTCTTGTAAGTGGTATTAGGCCAGCATTTTAGTTCAAAACAAAAGTGGTGTAGGATTTAGTTGCTAAACCAGCTAGCTCAGATGAGGTGTAAATTAGAAATTCTTTCCCCCAGTATCAGTTTTTAAATTCCAGAGAACAATATTTTCACCTCAGAGGTTCTATGTGAATAATGTAAATAAAAACTATGTGAAAGGGCTTTTGATTTTCCAAATATATCACTGATATAAGGCTTTTTTGGCAATAAGCAGGTTTCAAATCATTTGATACAAAAGATAAAACACGATAGCATTTGTACTATTATGCTCGAATCTCAAGATTGGAAAACCTTTCCGGAAGAGGCACATTTCTGGTAACCACGTGGAACTTCTAGGAGTTTATCATGGTTGAGGATCCTCTCACAGATAACCTGTTTCTGCTTTTCAGAAACAGATTATAATCTGTTTAAAATGGAGAAAAAAGGTGTGAAGGGGAGTCTTCAGGGGCTGGGTTGCCCGGCCTCTGGCTGAGTGACCCTGAGCTGAGTTTGTTGTGGAAGCTGATGGTGGGCTATAAAATTTGTACCCCAACTCACATGGCAAGTACTAATTCCAGAAAAGTTTCAGACTCCAAATCAGGAAGTTTATGTGCCAACACTAAGATTGGAAGGCCCAACACTGGGGACGAGTGAAGGGATCACATAACAAAGTACTGGGAGTTGAGATCAAAGCTAAAGGAGGTGAAGAACAGGACCAGGGAAGATCAACAGGAGAAGCCAATACTAGGAAACATCCTCAAGTATCATTAGGGCCTCCAGAGTATAAAGAGGAAGCCTAGCTAAAAGTCCACAAGCCAGTGTGGAACAAACTTAAAGGAGAATGCACTCCACCCCAACTCTCTTTTTACAAACTGGGTTTGCAGCTATTGTGGAACAAAGCTGAGTCTTGCTTTTTAGCTTGTGAGCCCTGGACAATAGTCCATGTGGCTAATTTACTGAACAAATGAATGCCAGGGGAGGGGGAAGAAGGACTTTGGAAGTGCAGCACACTTGTGTTGGCAGGCCATGCCCAAGTGTGGACTTGTTCCTGTCCAGAGGGAACAGGAAGCTCAGAAGCACCTACAGGGCTGCTCCCCTCACCACCAGAGCCACAGAAAATGGGGGTCCTGGAGACTTCTGTGTGCTGCAGGTCCTATGGGATCACGATTCGATTTCATTTATACAACATTTTAAACTAAATGTGAAAGTAAATGTGCCAAATGCTCTCAATTGTATTATTTTTTAAATTTTATAAATGTTTAACTTATTTGAAGATTGTCCAACCAAATTATCATGTATGGGAACAGAGAGATCTTCAAACAAAGTTTCTTGCTATCTCTAAGCACATATCTTGACTCTTCGTAATGTGTCACTGACTTTGAAAGTCAGGGCTCTGCTTTGTGCTGCTAAACAGATTTAGGACTGGATATATTTAAGTAGTGACCCAGGAGTGGTCTGCTTGGAGCTAGAAAAGGACTTCATAGGTCAAGATTGGTCCCATCTGGGGATAGTATAGAGGTAGTATTGGAGGGCTGTGATGCTCATCTGTCTTGATTTCTTCCTTGGAGGTGAACGCCTCAACCACACAGCCAATGCCACTTTACATTTACCTCCTGGTGTCTCTTTGTATCGTCTTCCCTCTATGTATGTCTGTCTCTGTGTCAAATTTCCCTTTGTGTGAGGATTATTAGTCATAGTAAGGGCCAATCTTAAGAGCTCATTTAGCTCAATCAACTCTGGAATGACTATCTCAAGTAAATTCATATTGTGAGGTGCTGGGCATTAGGTTCCAATGTGTCTTTTGGGAAGATATAATTCAACCCAGAACACACATCAGGGAATCTTCTAGAACTAAATTGATGCTATGGCTTGCGTTTAGATGTTTCCTCCAAGCTTCATGCGAATGACGTGGGGCCTTTTTGGATGTACAGAGTGTGACACTGGAATTGATTCATGGCGCAGTGCTAAGCTTAAGGGCTCTAGGAGTAAGAGTGTAAGAGCTACCTGCCCTAAATAGTCTGGGTAAGAAAAAAGGGGCAGGAAGACACCAGTAAGGTCTCTTGCTGCTTTTGCTGTCTTCTAATGCCATGAACTGTTGCCCCTCTGCTA
>PVIC010045049.1:0-14772 GCA_004025085.1 Thryonomys swinderianus
AAAAAAAAAAAAAAATCTTCTTTATCCACTCTCCAGTTGATGGACATTTGTGTTGTTTCCAAGATTAATCTATCACATATTTTAAAGACAGTTTCGGATTTACCCATGATACAATAGACTTTATTCATTAAAAGATATGAAAATGCTAGATAGAAAATTATTCATTGGAACAAAAGAAACCTTAACCTATCAAATATAGATGTCAACTGAAAACAATAGTAGTTGTTATTGTTTTGGAGGTACCATCAATGGAAACTGATATATTTTTTAAATGTGTTACTTGTTAAGGGCTAGATATATACTTGGAAAACTTGAGTTGAGAATCAGCTAAGATAGTGATGTAAAATTGGTATGACCATTGGCATACATATGTATAGGTAGATACATATTTAATAATATATAAATATTCAACTATAATTGTATAATGGAATAACATTTTTGTGCTGATAATATTAAATAACTCAATATTTTAAACATAAAAAACGTATATAAGATACATCTGTGGACATAAAAAGAGATTTGAAAAATTGAAATCATACTTATTCAAGGGAGATGACCTTTCTGTATGTCAAAATCTTGCTATTACACATAGCATTTTTAAACTCATTTATACCATCAATGATGACATCCAAAAATATCTACCATATGTTAAGAGATAGTGATACTGGGATTAAACAATAATATAATCTACCTATATTAAAGTATGTTATAGTCCAATAAATATGTGTGTGTGTGTATATACACATGCATATATATTTTAAGTCAAGTACTGTGAAAATAACAAGTTTTGTACTGGTGAATTGGCCAATTTTCTCATTACTGGAACAAAATAGCTGACATCCGCAATTTAAAGGAGGTGAGCTGTGTTTGGGCTCAGTTTTAGAGTTTTTGGTCTATAGCTGGCTATCTAGAGGGTAGGAAGATCATGGCAGAAGCCCATAGTAGAACAAAACTGCTTACTTCATGTCAACCAGGGAAAGAGCACCCAAGAGGAGGCAGCCTGTGACTAGATATACTCCCCAGCATCACAGCCTCGATGCCAGAACTCCTCCACTGAGGTGACCTCACCTAAAGCTCATTCAGCTGTGTATGCATCAGTGAGTTTCTCTGTGCATAAAATTAGCACCTTCACAATCCATCCACATGTTGAAGAGTCTTAATCCAGTTACATTAGTTAATATGCATCTGTGGTGTAAATATTGAAGACTAAATATATGAATGTTTCTAAACATTTCATTGTAAATTCTTATATAAACAAAAATTACCCTTAAACAATGATCTTATATTAACATAAATTAACATATATGCTTATTATTAACTTCCTACAACCATGGGGGAGAGAGCGAAAATTTAGCTTATGTGATCAATGTCAATAAAATCTTATTTTTATTTACTATACTTCTCATCAGTGTGTAGCTTTGACAACTAGTTTCATATACAAAATCCATCTTCCCTCCTTTCAAAAAGTTAAAAAAAAGAAAATCTTTCTTGTGGTAAAGTTGTACAATCCCTCCCTTCTTTTAACTTTGTAAACTTTGCAAACTATGTATTACTTTATTATCTCAACTTCAAAATGGATTATTTCTAACTTCAGTATGTACTCCTAATTAAAGCCGGTGTACTTCATTTATAGTTTCACTTTCAGGGAATAAAATCAATAGTATTTCTACTTTTAAAATTCTGCTAATGTTGTTCATGGTCGTCATGTAAAGAGTATTGTTTCAAAGCACGTTATAGGTAGTATTCATTGTTGCTCTTTGTCTTTTACATTAATTAACTTTTTTTTCTGAATTCTGTCTTGATCATTACCTAAACTTCTTCCAAACTGTCAAATAATTTGTGGTGTGACTTGGCCTGACGTCTCTGGTAAAACAGATCTCACCCAACATGACTGAGTTACACATTGCTACAAAGATGGCTTGTTAGATCTTAGCTTATCCTCAGAAGTCACTTCTCCTCAGAAACACATCAGCATTTTTTTCTTGACACATTCTCTACTGCTTATGGCTTTCTAAGAAAATTTTTCTGTTAGGTAAACATGTTCTGAGACTTTACAGCAATAAATATCATGTTGCTCGTACACTGACAGTGTGAGTGGGCATCCAACTGGACACTCAAATCTTTCAAAATTGTAAGAGTATTTCCCCATTGGATTCTAGCAATCAAGTAGTGTAGCAAATATCTGATCTGTCTAATTTTTTTTTTTTTTGAGACAGGGTCTCGCTTTGTAGTTCAGGCTGGCCCTGAGCTCACTATGTAGCCCAGGCAAGCTGCCGCGAACTCAGCAATCCTCCTGTCTCTGCCTCCCGAGTGCTGGGATTACATGTGTGAGCCACCACGCCTGGCACTGTAATTTTTGTTTTTTAAAAACTATCCTCTGTTTTCCTGAGAAAGAATATGTCATTCAATATATCTAAGTTTACATTAGAAGTCTTATCATTTGCCTCATTGGAACTTGGTTAGATTTTTCAGCCTCTTTAGATATGTGCATCTCCACTCCAGTTGGAAAAATAATCTCATATTGATTCCTCAATAAATTTATTTGTTCTTTCTCATTTCTCTTCTTTAAGCCCCTTCAAGATCATTTTAATTATTCTAGATTAATCTTTTATCATCTATATTTTCATTGTCCTTGGTATTTATTATGGATTTTTATGAGTATTCTATTGACATATTAATGTCAGAAGTCACTGTTTATGATTTTTTGTAAATTATAATCAAATTTCAATGAAAACTTATTTTTGATATTTTTGTGACAGCTTATTTTTCTTTTATCATCTATATTTTCTACTTTCTCTGAAGATAGAACTTTAAAAATTGACCTTCAGTTCTCTCAATTTTCTGTTTCTTTTGAGAAACTTTACCATGATCTTGATGTTTCAAATGCCAATTTACACATAAATATCTGTTGATTGTTGACTGTTTGTTTCATGTAGAAATATATACTAGACATTTGCAGTGAGAATTAACTTGATCACCATCATTGTGTTTCTTGTATAGAGAACATTATAGGGTCTTATTTCTTAATCCATTCTGTCAGTCTGTGTCTTTTGGTGCATTGAAGCCATTAACATAAATGGTTATGACTGATGTGGACAGACTTAGAGTAGTTATGTTTTCCTGTTCTTTGCTCTTTTATTCTTTACTGTTGTTCCTTTTCCATTCAGTTTTATGTCTGACCCAATGGGTTCACACTGTTGGGTCTCATTAGTTTGTAACTTTCATTGTTTTTTTTTTCCAAGATATTCTTTACAATGTTTGGAGTTCAGGGTTCATATTTGTGCAGTTTTTCAGGTGTTCTTTGTCATGGAAGTATCTTATTTCCCTACCAAATTTGAAAGATAGCTTTTCAGGATACATCAGGAATCTACATTGGAGGTTGTTTTCCTCCAATGCTTGAAACAATTCATTCCGGGCTCTCCTTGTGTTGAGTATTTCCATTGAAAAGTCTACTGTCATCCTAATGGGCTTCCCTTTACATGTTTTTTTTTCTTTTCTTTTCTCTAATAGCTTTCAGTATTTCACCCTTTTGTTGGGTATCTGGAATCTTGATAATTATATGCCTATGTGTAGATGTTTTTTATATCACATTTGGAGTTCTATATGCTCGTTTATTTGTATGTCCAATTATTTTCCTTTTCCTATGAAATTTTCTACCATTATATCTGTGAACAGGTTTGAGTATTTTTTTTTTATTTTTTTGCACTGTCTCCTGCTTCCTCCATGATTCCAGTCAGTTTTATGTTATTCCTCTTTGAATCATCTAGAAGCTGTTGGACTGATTTCTTGTGGCCCCTTGCCATTTTCCATGAATTATGTCTTTCCTGTTCATTGGCTATGATCTTGTCCTCTAGGTCTGAAATTTGGTCAACTTCATTTATTCTACTTGGCAAACATTCATTCTTGTTTTTCAGCCCCTGGAACTCTGCTTGAAGCTGTTTAATGAGTTCCGTTGCTTTTGTTATCTCAGATTCTATCATGCCCTGCTATTAATAATATCATTTACTGTGGACAGTATCTCTGTTTACATCTCAGAGATCAGTTCTGATTTCCATTTTATTAGATCTGCTTTTTTTAATAACATACCTTTAAAAAATTTAATTTATTGGTATATTATATATACACATCACAATTATGCTCAACATTGAGAATTTGTACTAGTATGTGACATGACAATTCTCATTTTCCCTTCCCCCATGCACCCTACAACCCCACCCTGTATCCACAAGCTTTGCTTCCTTTTTTTACTATTGATTTTTTTCTTTCCCCTTCATTACTAACCCCTAAACCACATTTCCCTTTGAATATTTATTATTTCACAATATCTATCATGCATTCTTGAAGTCATTTACAACTTCAGTTTCTCATACTAGAGAAAAGATATGATATTTACAGATCTGTGACCTATTTATTTCATTTATGAGTAGGTCCTTAAGGTATGTCCATTTGAGTATAAATGACTCAACCTCAGCATTCTTTATGGCAGAGTAATGTTCCATTTTATTTTACTTTTTTTTTTTAAAAAAAAAAAACCTTCTTTATCCAGTCTAGAGCTGCTTTTTTTACCATCTCAAAGAGTCCTGGCGATTGAACTTCAGTTTGCTCCATGTCCCTTTTCCCTGAATTCCCCTGTGGTGGTGATGATCGTTGTATTTGGATTTTAATTTTTTTTCTCATTTCTATCCCTTTGTCATTGCTGGTATTATTTTTTTTTTAAATTCTTTGCCTAGTGTCTGGGCAATAATTGTTGCAAATCTCTTTCTTCACAATGTTTGGATACTTAGGAGATGGCTAATTCCTTGGTTGTCCTTCTTGATCTGAATGGCCCTTTAGAAATCTCAGCTGTGGCACACCATGGGAGATATTTGAGCAGAACAATCACATTATCTTTGTTGACATAATGCAATCAGTAGTATCAACATTATCAAACACAGTAAAGGAAATGTAACACTTTGGCAATTACTATTCTGAAAACTTTAGCCTCGTGAGTTACCACTATGAACATATGCCAAAATTTAGAATTAATCAGAAATCTATATACAACATACAAGTCCATAATTGTAGCAGCAGTACCCTTTAGGTATAAAAGGTCACTGAGAAGTTGGAGAGGTAGGAAGATAGAAGGAAAACAAAGAATAGAAATAGGGCTAGATAATTTACAAAGATCAGGTAGGCTTTGAGAACCTTAAAGATGCCAGAGGACAACAGAGATTAAAGGAACATATAGAAGATAGTACCTGAGAATCGCAGGGCCACTAGAGACTTTGTACACACTCTTATAATAATACAGAAAGAAGAGAAATTAGGAAAGACTGAAACCCTTCTGGGTATTGATTCTGATTGGAGGACAGGAGAAGGTGAGGAAATAAGGAGAGAATAGAGGGACCTAGCAGCAAGAGGCAAATAGGAAATTATTTTCCCCCTTGTGTAAAGAAGAGAGAAGTTGTGGGCCGGAGGGTTAGCTCAGTGGTTCCGGTGCCTGCCTCAAAGTGCAAGGTCCTGAGTTTGATCCCCAGTAACCACATATAATGCTGGGCGTGGAGACATGCCCACCAACAATCAACACCGCATACCACAATGCCGGACGTGGTGGCTCATGCCTGTAATCCCAGCACTCGGGAGGCAGAGACAGGAGGATTGTTGAGTTCATGGCGGCTTGCCTGGGCACCATAGAGAGCTCAGGGGCAGCCTGAACTACAAAGTGAGACCCTGTCTCAAAAAAAAAAAAAAAAAGAGAGAAGTTAAGAGGAGAGAAAACTGCAAAGTTGGACAAATTCAGTATTAGCAGAGTAGAGAAATGAAAAAAGAAAAATTCTATATGTCAGTGTAAAGAAAGAAAAAGAATAACAACAGTATCAAAATCAACAGTAACAATATACAAAGCTAAGAACATTGGTCAAAAGGAGACAGCCATCTTCCCTTGTCTTGGTTCTGAGTATAATGCCTGAGTTGAGCTTAATGAGCCCCTACAGGTTTGAAATTTACAAGAGTCCAGAATCTTGTAGGTGGATCTGACTCCACTAACTCACCAATGGCTATAGTCAACAGGATTCCCTCACTTTTCTAGTGAGTGTTTTCTTCGATGTGATGAACTGGGTGGAGGAACTAACTAAAGGCCTCTGTTTAGGTTCCAGTATTATAGTCACACTTTTTCAGCATCTGCTGAGAAACAGGTGGTGTATTTGGAGGCTCTTTTCCATATGGTAGTTGTGTCCAGTTTGACTCACAAAGATAGAGGGATTTCCAAGGCCTTCTGGTTTCACTGTGGTTGTATAAGAGCTGCAGGTCCAATCACTGGTCAGTAGCACCAGCTCTCTTCTTACTGAGATCCACTATGCTACTTCTGCCATGCCCTACTTACCTAGTCTCATTTTGCTGGCTTTTAGAGTAGTTTCAGTGGTGGCAAGAAAGTTGCAGGCCCAGGGGCTGATTAATGCTGCAAGACTCCTTTGATTCTGAGGATCCCCAAGAACTATGCTGAACCCTACTTGCCCTGTCTGACTCCATGTGCCTCTGGTGTAATCTTAGCAGTGGCTGAAAAGTTGTAGACCCAGGTACCAATTAATGACTTGGGGGTCCTTTGTTGCTGAGGTTCCCCAGCACTTCTGATGTGCCCCGGTTGCCTGGTTTGATTCCCCATGCCTTTGACATCGTCTCAGCATGGGCAGCTATTTTATTCTTTTTAATTTTTTACCCTGATATTTCAAAGCTAACATTTTATCAGTGCATTTTTGCTATACATAATGATCACATTAATCATATTTAAATATTTTAACTATTGAAAGTAATTTATGTTTTTGTCTTTATAATTTTTGGACTATTATGGAAATAAATTTTAAATATCAGGATGCATTATCCATTTTTGTTGATGTTGCTTTATTTCCTTGAAACCAATTCTCACTCTTCAGTTCAGGCTACCCTTGAACTCATTATGGATCTCCAAACTGATGCCAATCTTCCTGCTTCCACCTTCTTACACTGTGATTACAGGTGTGCCCTTCACCTCCTGGCACATTATCTCCTTTTATATACTGCTGCATGCAGTTTGTGATTTTGGGAATTTTCTTCCATGTGCATGATTGCTCTCCTTGTACTGTCTATAGTTTTGGCACCAGTGATTTCCTGGTGTCATAACACTAAGTAGTTGTATTTTAATTTCTTCAATGTTTTCTATAAAAATTTGCTCAACAGCAGAATTAGCTATTACTGTGTACTTTAAACTATCTATACAACACCCAGTGTCTAGTGTTGCTTTTTAGATGGCATTTTCTTTTCTGTAGGGATTTCCATCTTTCTGTGCCAGTGGTAATTATGTTGTATTTTTTTCTCATGTGTATTCTCATCCATTGTTTTAATTTGTTATCAAATAAATCCATGTGACATTTTCAAAATATCTGTAGTTTTTCTTTATATAAATATTATTCATGGTTAAATTTATGTAGGTCATTGATATAATAATAATCATAATAATTATTTTTGAAGTATTAAGAATCAAAGCCAAGTGTGCTGTACAACTTAGCTATATGCCCAGATCTTTTTATTTATTTTTTTTTAATTTTGACACAGGGGATTTGAGATCCTCTTGCTTCCATTGCTAGGATTACAAGTGTGAGCCATCACAACCAGTTTATTGTCTTTAAAAATGATTATTAAATGTCAATTTCCCATTAAATGCAGATTTCAGTAAATTATCTAAACATATTCCTCTTATACCTTTTCTTTTTTCTGTCTTTTCTTTTTTCTCTTTCAATTTTAAAATCCTTTCATTTTCACATTTGAAATTGTTTATTAATTCTATGTAAATTTTTCATTTTAAAAAGTATATACTTGTCAATAAATTTAATTGCTATGTTAGTATTACTATTAAGTTTTAAATATACCAATTTGCTTATACCGTTATAATTTTAATATTCATGATTTTTATTTACTTCTTGCTTTTTCATGTAGTTTAAATTTCAAGCTTGATTTATTTAGTGTACTACCATTTGTACTTTTTTCAATGTTTGTTATAACAACATATTTACAGTGTATAATGATTGCATTCTTCATGCAGAGTTGGAACATGTACATGACACAAGTTAATTATACATATGCACAATTCATAATATCCTCTATGTTCACCAATAGATGAATGGGTAAAGAAAATATATGTGACCAGAATACTACTTTGCCATGAAAAAGGATACACTTAAGTCATTTGTAGGAAAATAGATATACACTGAAACCATAATATTAAGTGAAATAAATCTGACATAGAAGAATACATATCAGATGATTTTTCTTATGTGAAATACTCAAACTATGAAATCAAAGTAAATCATATACTTTTGTAATTTTTTTAGTAAAATTACATTGCACATGGATTCCTGATCTGTACAGTTTCAAGCTATAAAAATCTAGGAGAGTAAGTGTGTGGCCTAATGCACTGCAGATTCCTTTATAGATTTCCTGTACTCTGCCCTTGGAGGATGCAATTTTCATATATATCCAAAAATAAAATTAGCTAAGAGATTTAACTATTCTAAGTTTCTCTATTTTTATATGTGAAATCTATTAATTCAGGAAAAGATAAAATATTTCTGAATTTTTACTTATCATTGTGTCATTTTATGTTTAAAGTATTGTTTTGGGATTTGTGTAAGTACATGTCTATTGTATTTCTAATTCCTGAAGGTTGAAACTTTTAACACTATGAGTTCATATCATTTCTCTTTAGTACTCAGGAAATTTCAAGTCTATTTTATTTCATACTAATACACACGCAAATATACAGACACACATACAGGCACATACACACACACACACACACACACACACCGGTTGCCTGATCTTTTTCATTCTCTCTCTCCTTTTTTTAAATATTCCTGTGTATAACTTAGGTGAATTCCAGTTGACAACCTAAAACCACATTTATTTAGAATATCCTCTGGTATTCATTCAGACTAACATTCTATTCCTTTTATTACTAGTTAACAAAAGCCATTAAAATACAGTGCTAAGGAAAATAAACACTAGACACAGACTTCCTGAATCTCAATTCCAAGTTTGTCACTTATTAAAAAATGCATCATGTTAGGCAAATCACACAGACTTTTCTGTGTTTCTTCATTACTTTTAAATAGGATTTATAAGTCAAATTTTCTCAGTGATTATTATGATATTAAATGTGTAAATATATGTAATTTTCTTTTGCAGTACTGAAGATCAAACTCAGTACCTTGTGCTTGCCAGACACGCATGGTGCCCCTGAGCTACAATCCCAACCCAATATTTGTAAATTCTAACACTCTTAAGTGTAATAGGCAACTATAATCATTTCATATGATTATATTTAAATTATCTTTCACAACTTTTAAATTTTCTCATTATTACCTTGCATTTTATGTTTGACTCATTTCAGTGTTTATCTTTCTTTCCTTTTATTTACTTATTTAAAAATAATTTAAGCACATTCTAGTTTTAACATGTCAACTTGATTCATTTTTTAAAAGTTTATTGGACTATGATTAGATAATATATCTGAAATGATTTCAGTTCCTTTGCATTTCCTTGAGCACGTTCTATGAACTAGCATGTGTTCACTTTGGAGAATGTGTCATGTGCAGCTAAGAATATGTATTCTGATATTGTGGGGTGAAACACTCTGTAGACATCTACTAAGTCCATTTGTTCACAGGTTTGGCTCAATTCTGATATTTCTTCCTTGATTTTTGTCTGGTTGATCTATTTGTGACATTTAGATTATTGAGGTCCCCCATTAGTCTTATAAGTGCTTATTTTATTTTTCATGCCCATTAATATCTGCTTGACATAGTTGGATGCACTGCTATCTGGTGCATTTATATTCATGACTATCTCTTCCTCTTGGATTGTTCCCTTTACAAGGATACAGTGACCTTCTTTGTCTTTTTAAAATCAATATTGGCTTGAAATCCACTTTGTCTGTAAGTAGAATAGCTAATTCTGATTTTTTCTAGGTTCCTATTATGCAGACTATTGCCTTCTATCCTGGAACTTTCAGTCTATGAGTGTCTTTTGTAGTTAATGTGTTTCCTGTATGCAGCAAATTGTTAAATCTTGTTTCTTGTTTCATTCTGACTGTCAGTTTCTTTTGATTGGCGAGTTAAGATGTTTGCATTGATTGTTATAAGTGAAATATATTGGCTGATTGTTTCAAATTATTTTTCCTGCTGTTACTCCCCTCACTTTCCCCTCTGTTTAATTTTTTACCTTTCCTGTGCTCGCTTCGGCAGCACATATACTAAAATTTTTTGCCTTTCCTGATGGCTCCTTTCTACTGGTGTTTTGGAGTTGTAGTCTTACTTATGTATTTCTATAAAATCCTACAGGGCACTTTGTAGAAGTGGTTTAATGATAATGAATTTCTTCTGTTGTTCTTTTTCATGGAAGTACCTTATTTGTCCATTAAATCTGAATGATAATTTTTCAGAGTAGATCACTCTGAGGTGGAGGTTATTTTCTTTCAGAACCTGAAATACTGTACTCTATGCTCACATTGACTAAAGTGGATTGTGAAGCCCACTGTGATTTGCATGGGTTTACTTTAGGCCTTTTTTTTTTTTCTAACAGCTTTTAACATTCTTTTCTTATGCTGAATTTCTGGGATCTTGATAATTATGTTTTGGTGTACCTTTATTTTGATCATGGATAATTGGAGCTCTATATCCCTTACTTATTTGTGTGTAAAATTAATTTTCCTTGTTTGGGAAGTTTTTGACACTATTTCAGGATTTTTATGATATTTAACTATCTCAAACTTTCTTATTGATTATGATCAATCTTATTTTTGTTTGAATTATATTGCAGCTCTTGAATTGATTTTGAGTGGTCCCTTACTATTTTTAAGATATCTTTTCATGATCATTAACAACCTTGTCTTTTACACCAGAGATTCTGTCCCCACCTTTGTTCAATTTATTATATATACTTCCAATGGAATTTTTAATCTCCTGAATGCTCATTTGAATATGTTTCACAGTTTCCATTTATTTCCTGGGTTGGCCATTTGTGTTTTCTATGATTATCGTAAACTCCTCTATGTGTTTTCTATGATTATCATAAACTCCTCTATTTTGAATCTGCATCTACCCTATATTAATAAAGAATATCTTTCATTTTGTTCACTGTTTCTTTTTTCATGAGATTAATTTTTTATATAACCTCATGTTTCTGTTGTCTTTCTTCTGCTTCTATCATTTTGGAAAATCATATGGGTGACATTCTATCTAGTTATCCCCTGGACTTGCCCTGTGTGGGCTGGAGGTTTTGGACATTGTTTGTTTTCTACATCTTGTCATTTTCTAAAAGTTCATGTTTTTTTTTTTTCCAGAAAATGTTTAAAGTGAGTCTATTTAAGTTTGGAAATTTTCTCATAAGATGAAATAAAATTTCAGCTCAATTATTGAATAATTGGTTGACAAATACCTTGTTTTGAAATTTTAAATGAGTAAGAATATATGTGTGATCATTTTTGTTTTCTAAAATTTGACATAATTTTCCTTCACGGTAATATAAAACCTTCAGAAATGCAAAATAGGTCTTTTTATGAGAGTAATATGATGAAGTAAAGCAAAAGTGATAATGAAATTTAAAAATAACTCATGAGCAAGACCTCTTTATCTACACACACACACACACACACGGTATCTGCATGAGCAAGAGAGGACCACATTTCCTATGAGTGAATGAGGATACATATTGAAGAGTATTAGAGAATTCCTGAGGTACCTGTGGAGTATGGAAACCAGGATCTCACCTCGAAGAGATTGTCCATGTCTCTTGACAGATTGGCTTAGTCTCAAGATGGATTTCTCCTAATGGAGGAAACTAAGTAGACCTTCACATGTCTCCATTGCTGCTGAAAATGTCCATACTCTTAAGCACAATTCCCCAGATCCTGGTTTAGAGAGTGTCTGGAGAAGGAGCCTGTTTTTTGTTTTTGTTTTTTTTTCCTCTAGCTTCTGTGACATAAGTGGTTGTCTCAGCAGACCTCATATCAGATAAAGCAAACTAAATCAAAATTGCAGAAGGAAGCAATAAATATCATATTGATAAAAGGCTCAATTCATTAAACGGTTACAATATGTATATATCTAAAAATGGGCATTATATAAAACAAAGAATAAGTGAACTTTGTATATAATTAATGATATAAGATCCCATCATCAGAAATACCATTCGATCATTTATTTGTTTAGCTGGTTTGATGGAGATAGATATGCTGGTTACCATTTCTTATTCACTTGTTATGGGGACCAAAGCAATTATAATACAGAGATTCATTTGAAAAAATTATTTTAAATAATAATTTTTGTTTTTACTTTGTTCATTCTGAATTATCTCTTATCTCTTTTATAATTATGGAATGTATAAACATGAAGCACAAGTAGATCCCTTAGTTTGAAAGAATGAGTCACTGATGATCTTTCAGAAGAATCCTTGAAAGAGGGGAGGGTGTTCTGGAAGCCACTGGCAAAGCCGATTATGTAAGTAAGGAGTAAGAACACATTCTAGGACAGTGCCTTCACAGCATGTTTCTTTCCACGTGTGTTCCACTGTGGATTCAGCCAGTTGGCCAGAGCACCTGTCTGAATGCCACTTGCAAAGTAATGTGTGCTTCTGTCATCCTAGTGGCCCTTGTGTTAAAGGCCTGACCCTGAAAAGAATTCGCTTATTTCCAACTCACATTTTACTAGTTGAAACAAATTGTATTGTCATATCTAAGTTGAAGCCAGAGAAGAATTTCTTTCCCCTGGCATATTTAAAACAAGGAAAACTGGAAATATGAGCATCAGTGAATAATATTTTGTGTCTGATGTTTTCTCAGACTCAAGATGAAAGATGAAAGCAAATATAGTTCTTCTCAGAGGTTACACAGAGCTTCACATGATTAGAAAATAATTTATCTTTTACAGAAACCTTAGATTTATTTTGAAATAAAGAAGCTGACCTCTTGCTTCACTATTTCATTTCATGACATTTTCCATGAAATTAAAAGTTACTCAGTGGATATCAAAGACAAAGATGGCTATTCCTCCTTGAATTGGGACACTGTGAACCATTGAAAAATGACAAAGTAGTTCCTTTGCAATTTTACTTTTGATTCTAATTTCTCAAGTTTTCTAATTAATTTTTACTATAGGTAAAAGACAAAAAACTCATAGAAATCACATGAATTGGTTTCAAAATTTGTGTGAGCATGTGTATGTCTTTTAACACAATGTGTGATTCAAAAAATGAAGGATAAAAAGAGCATGTATAAAGGGGGTGAGGAGGTGGGGGTGGGTGGGGATATGGGTAAAAATGAGAATTAACTTTTGTCATATACTGGTACAAATTCCCCAATGTTATACATGATTTTGAGATGTATATAAATTGTACCAATAAAGAATTCAGTTAGAAAAATGAAGGATAGACATATTTTTTAAAACCACAGTGTTAAAAGAATTATCATTCCTTATATGATACTAATGCAATCAATATTTATGTTTCATTACTAATAAAGGAATTCAGTCATATATCTAGATTTCTTAGTTTTCCTTCACATTTTTCTCAGTGTTTTTCCCCATCACTTTGTTAGTTGTGGCCTTCAGATGGTACTAAATCTTTGCTGTATTTTCATACATTGACTGTACACAAATAACATATGAAGTTTCTCTTAGTTGAAACTGATTTATGTTCATAGCTTAAAATACTGTACACAAAATACTCAAAGCAGTATATGAAATTTGAAACTGAGAAATGCAATCATTTGACAAAAGTACCTACAAGAGTAATTAGAAGAGTTAGAATTCAAGCTTGTATCACCTTAATTTGAATCTAGAAAATATGTGTGTACTTATTTGAGTAAGGCAAAATGCAAAGAGATCAACAAAGGATGTATAGGAGACAGAAAGATGGATCTCTTGCAAATAAGAAGAGGTCAAAGAGACTAAGGGTGTGAGGGGAAAAGGAGAAGGATATGAAGTAAGTGGAATAAAGACACTCCAAATACAGGATCCTAATAACCTCAATGAATGTGAACATTGTATGCCATAAATATAGGGTAAGATTAATAATATGAACAAGAACAGAAATAGGGAAAAAAGAGAAGGGAGAGAGGGAAAGGAAAGGGAAGGGGAAAATAGCAATTTGTTTCTTGTACTTGTATATGTTCATCAAGATGTTCATGAGCTATGTACTGCAAACATACTAAATTTAAAATAATCCCTCAAATTATATTTTTGTCATCACTTTCCTAGTACTGAAAGATGATACTTATCTTCCGTAACACCAAACGGAGTATTTTAAAATCTTTAAAGAATTACCTTGTACAAGCAAAGGGTTATGTTTTAAAAATGCATAATTTCAAACCTCTTGTTGTTAAAATAAAAGTGTTTTTCTTTCTTTTCATGCTAGGAATAAATGTGTCCAGAGGATATGCAAAAGAAATATTCTTGGGCTGGAGATTTATCTCAGTGGTCCCAGTGGCTGTCTTGCAAGTGCAAGGTCCTGAATTCGATTACCGGTAACCACATACACGCTGGGCATAGTGAATCATGCGCACCAGCAATCAATACCACATACCACAGTGCTGGGCATGGTGGCTCACTCCTGTAATCCCAGCACTCAGGAGACAGGGACAGGAGGATTCCTGAGTTTTGGGCTTGCTTGGGCTACATAGTGAGTCCAGGGCCAGCCTGAACTACACAGTAAGAACCTGTCTCAAAAAAAAAAAAAAAAAAAAAAAATATTCTTTCTACTTCCTACTTG
>PVIC010045050.1:0-14777 GCA_004025085.1 Thryonomys swinderianus
GGAAAGGGCCAAATCAAGTCAAGAAACTGATTCTAGAGAATAGTTTTCTGGCAAAGGGATTAAACTCTTCCCCAGAAATGGGTACACTTCCTTTTACTTTCAATATTTCTTTCCTGGCCAGGCTAGAACCCTATTGGTTGGTGTCATCCATAACCCAGGGCATGGTGGCCTCCGATTGGTGGCCGGCACGTCAGTATTCCTCAGTCACAGCCAGAATTTTCCTAAAGTGCTAGGCATTGGTTACCAAGTTGACCTGTCATAATTAATGAGATACCTCTCACTTTCTTTCCTCCCTCTCTCTTTCTCCCTCTTCTCTACTTCTCCCTCTCCTTCCCTGTCTCTCTTTCTGCCTCCACCTAGCCATCTAATTAAATATTCACCTATCTAATTTTTTAGCAATAAAGTACATCACAGCCATACGTTCTCTACTTCCCTTAACAACTAGCAAGTTGTGCAATAAACTTACATTTTGCGCTAATTTCCTTATTTTGTAATTTCCTTTCTCTATTTTAGTCATATGTGAAACACAACAAATGCCTTCCTAAGAAATAAGACTTCCCTTAAAATCTAATACTTGCCAGTGTAGTATTGTACCAAT
The DNA here is from genome assembly GCA_004025085.1 of Thryonomys swinderianus. Taxonomy (NCBI): domain Eukaryota; kingdom Metazoa; phylum Chordata; class Mammalia; order Rodentia; family Thryonomyidae; genus Thryonomys; species Thryonomys swinderianus. Next base: position 599 of record PVIC010045050.1, read on the forward strand.
AAAGAAAAAATTAAAAAATAAAAAAAGTGTAATTTGCATCAGTGGGTCATATGAAGTTTCTCTGAAATCTAGAATTAAAAAACAAAAACAAAAGAAGATAGCCAAGCAGGTCTGAGTGGAGCATTGTTAGTGTTAATGGAACGTCATCTCCAGTGGCCTCTTAAGTTTCTATCCACTTATGTAGATAGAACAAAGTAAAACAGAATATCATCTTCTTCCTAGATCATCACATCAGTACTAGAGACCTAGCAATGATTTATTCATAAAGGAAATTTACAAATGCTTATGCAGTAATATTCCTGATAGGCAAAAAGAGATATTTTTTAGTGAGATGAAAGAGTTGAGGCTGGATCTCAGCTTTAAGTTACTTACTGGATAGTTGATTAGATAATTTAAAATGTAAAGTCACAGGTTTAGTGATGCTAATGTGTTGATGTATCAGTTTTATAGGAAACATCTAAGCAAGAAAGTCTCTCTACATATTACAGTCATGCATAACTATGATAAACTATGTAAATTATATGCAGTATTCTGAAAATATCCCACTCTTCATAAACACACAGAGAAAATAAAGGTTATTCACCATAAATATTAAAATATTTAATGAAATTTTGAAGTAATTTTATTTTCACATATATAATTTTACTATGATTGAAGTTCTGATACCAAACTAATAATTTCTAGATTGAAATACTGATTCCCATCATATGAGATTAGTGGTTCACGAATAGATTTAAATATGGCTATTTTTTAAGGGTGCAAGCCAGAAAGTTTGGAATGTAGGTTTGATTAACTTCTTACTAGAATAAATTAGTATCCTAAAAATGTGAAAAGGGTACATCTTAACCATAAAGTCACATTAGAAGTTTCTATCATTTATTAAAACATCTCAAAGTTATTCATTAATAAAATTACTCTAAGTAGACTATTATTCACAGCATTTTTCATCACTTGTGGAAGAATATCAAAAGTATTTATTTAAAATCATTTTAAACCAGGCACGATGGCATTCATCTATAGATTAATGATGATGAATCCATCTATAGATGAATAGCCACTAAGGAAGCTGAGGCAGGAAGATTGTTTAAGCTCAGAGGTATGAGTGCAGCCAAGGCAGCAAAGCGAATTACCATTCTTAAAATGATAATACAATCGATGTTTAATCCATCTTTATTGTCAAAAACTTTCATGTAACTCTGGTTCCTGTTAAGCTTCTTACTCTTGTTCCAAAGTAGTATCATATCTATGTCCGAATGAACAGTTTCTAGGCTCAGTGTTTGGTTTGATTCCAAGTAAACAAAAGCTCAGGAAAGCACAAGAGGCAAGTAAATGCATTAACTCCTGGAACATATTGTTAATTCAGCACTGAGTTTCTTACAGACATATTAAGTGTATACATATAGCTTTGGAATTTCAAGAGAAAAATGGTTACATTATGAACAATACTTTTCTGGAGAAAAACACCTAGTGTCATGGACGATAAGCAAAAAGAAAGAAAACTAAGATCTACACTTCTCTGAAATTTGGTCTTTTATGATGGCTACCAAATGGTCGAGCTGGTTATATAAGGTGTAATCAAACTATATAATGAATGTTTAAGTTTCTTAAAATTTTGTTGCTCGGTCACAATCTTCTTCAAAATAGCCCTAACTTTCTACCTAACACACTTGGCTCACCATCTTCACGTCTTCCGGAGGCAGCTCTGGAAGTTTTCTTTCACGAATGTCTTTCCAAAGGCAATCAAAAGCGGGCTCCTAAACACATCACCGTGTGCCCGCTGCCACCTTAGCTGATGCCTCTGGCATCCGAAGACATCTGGCTCTTTTCCAAAGTCTAAAGGATCATGCAAAGTCATTATTTTTTCATCGATTTACGGCATCAAGGCAGCACAAGATGAGACACTCGTGAAACAGGACTTACAGAACTGTTTCAAAAAGTGGCAAGAAGTTCCATTAAATAGTGTCCATTCGTCAGATAGGTATGTCTTGAATGCTTGGTGTGAAGACTGGAAAGTAAAGTAGAAAAATAATTACAATGTTTGAAACAATGGGACGGATAAGTAAGTCTGAACAGACACATCTAACAAGACACTTCCCCTAGAGACATGAGAGCGTAGTCGTAGCTTCAGCACGTACAGGCTTCCCTGGAGAGAAGCAGTCGGAGAAAGGTGTAAGTACATGAGAAAAGGAACCCTATAAATGCTTGCAGTTAAAAAATGTGTGACATTCTTCTTGTTTGATAAGTTGAATCCATGCTGTGTGAATTGAGAGTTCTAGCAGTCTCAGTCCAGGGACAGAAACCACACAGCAGATTTAACAAGAGAATTTTAATATAAACACTCAACCATGATTTAATAATTGTCTACTGAGAGGGCAATTCCAAAGCAAAATATTGGTTTACAAGTAATGTTTCTAGAGCAATATTCTACTGAGATTATTTTAATAAGGACCATTTCAACTGTCTTTGCCAGTACTATTATTTATGAGAAAAATGATGTTATGTAATAGATAAAGAGAAGTCAAAGTAACTTGATTTATGATCTTTTGTTAGTGTTTCACTGAGAGTGCTCGTGAGTTTCTGATTCTCAACATGTAAAATAAAATCTCTTTTTCCCCTCAGCCGTGGGGTGAAAAATAAATGATACAATGTATAAAACACTACCAACATCCTATCAAAAGCAATATTTTTGTGTCCATCTTCTCCCCTTTAGTGCCCAAATTCCAGGGATCCCTGATTTGTTCCATCCTTCTGTGAGGTTCATTGACTGATTTCTTTAAATAAATAAGACAGTGTGATATTTATTTTCCTGTATTTAGTTTGTTTCACTGGACACCATGTCCTCCAGTTATATGTACGTGAACACATAACACAGGATTTAATTCTTATTTATGGCTGAGTAGTATTTCATTTTGTAAATAGACTCCATTTTGATTATCCATTCATGTACCAAAGGGCATCTGGCTGAATTCCATTTTTGCTATAGGAAATGATGCTTTGATGAACATGATGATGTAATTATCAACTTGGTACAAATAATTAATCTCCTTGGGATATTTACTCAGTATTGGAATTGTTGGGACATACAGTAATTCTATTTTGTTCGTAGAGAAATCTGTATGTTGTTATCAGAGATGGCTGTCCTAATTTGCATTCCCAACGGCAATGTGGAAGCATTCGCTTTCCTCTACATCATCATCATGACAGTTTCTATTTCCTGTCTTTTTTTATCAGTCATTCTATTTGGGGTTAGATGACATGTTGGTTTTCATCTGAATCCTGTGATGATTAGTGCAATTTAGCATTTCTTCTTTGATAGCTGTCTAAATCCTAGTATCATTTCAAAATTGGATTGTCTGGTTGCTTGGTGTTTATCTTTTTGGAATTCCTCATACATTCCATCCATCAAAACCTTGAATTCTGTGATCCTCACAAATATTTTCACTTATCTGTGAGGCTGTCTCAGATCCTGTTGATGACTTTCTGTATAGATGCTTCTTAGTTTAATGTTATTTTATTTGATCATTTTTAACTTTGTTCCTTTGTCTGTTTTTGGTGCCTGACCTGAAAAAATATTGCTTATACCAATGGGTAGAGTTGCTTCCCCTCTATTTTCTTGTAGTAACTGCAGTTTCTGGTTTAATATTTAAGTCTTTGATACATCTTGAGTTTAGCTGACAGCAATTAACAGGGAAAAAATTGTGCCTTGGAAAGATGTTTGGAAAGCGGAGAAGGAGAGAAGCACTTCAGAGCAGAGGACTGGATGGACACAATCACTGTGTGATGTCTGTATTTAGGGAAATGTCAGTGCATTTCGTTCATTTGTAAAATTAAAACATTATAATTGTAACAACATAAGAAGACAAAAGTGAGATTGCATGCATGTCACTGATTAAGTCTTCCCCCTAAATAAATAAATGTCCCTAATCCTTATGCTTGTCAAGTGGCAGTGACCAGAAGGACACCCAAACTAAAAATACCCCCAGAATTTTTGTCAAAATAGTGGGTGATTTTTTTTTTATACAAAAATACAGACATACCTCTGAGAATAGGACTCAGGAGTAACCCTGGCAAGAAGAAATTCCAAGTTTGATAAACACTCGCATGAAAGAAGTGTTTCAGTTGGCATCTGTTTCAGCTGTTCCCATGGACTTTATGGATCTGTTCTTCAAACATTTTATTCCAAATTATTAAATGGGAAATACTGTCATTCCAAGATGCATCCGCCATGGATACAGTTCTAAGAGGGATGCTTCAGTGCTTCTAGCAATGGGGAATGTATCACTATGTGGTTCTCCTAATTCTTTTTTTTTTTTTTTTTTTGAGACAGGGTCTCGCTTTGTAGTTCAGGCTGGCCCTGAGCTCACTATGTAGCCCAGGCAAGCCTCCAACTCAGCAATCCTCCCGTCTCTGCCTCCCGAGTGCTGGGATGACAGGCGTGAGCCACCACACCCGGCACTGTGGTATGCGGTATTGATTGCTGATGGGCAGGAGTCTCCACGCCCAGCATTGTATGTGGTTACCAGGGATCCAACTCAGGACCTTGCATTTGCAAGGCAGGCACTGGAACCACTGAGCTAACCCTCCGGCCCTCTCCTAATTCTAATAATCCCCCCCCCAACCACTCTAGAGTCTGTTAGAAGCACTTGATGTTACCTAAATCAAGGAGCTAATTTGTGCTGGGAGGAAGAAAGTCTGTCATGTAATTCCAGCTCATCGTGTTCGTCTGCTGGCAAGTTTCTCACGCTGGTTAAGATTTAATTTTACCTAGTCCAGTTGAGCCTCGTCCTAAGAAAGCCCTTGTTTTAGGGTTCACTTATAGACACCTGCATGTTATCCTCCATCCCCCTCATGCTCTGACACTATGAATGGAAACTTCTTCTGTCAGTGCTACCATACTTCTCTGTATTTTTCAAGATATAGTTTGATTTTCCATACATTGTAATTATTTTTTAAATTATTACATAAAAATAGAATAGCCTTATTAGTTAAATTATCAGAATTGTTCACACATTCCATTGTATTGTTTTAAACTTCCAGGGACTGTCCTTCGAAAAGGCTATTTATTAGTTTATCTTGAATTTACCAAAATTATACTTTAAAGAATTACTTTGAGAAACAACAGAGAATATATATGAGCTCTGGGTTTCCCTACAATTAGCATCTATTAGCATGTTATGAAATGTTCTTTGTTTTAAAAATGTATGAGTGCTCGCTTCAGCAGCACATATACTAAAAACGTATGAAATATTATAGACTCCTATGGTCCTATTCCCCTTTCCATTATTTTTCCTTTCTTCACAACCAAGCATTATTAAAAATTTAATATACCATCTTTGTATCACTTCAAAGAATATGAACATTAATTCATGTATTAAAATTGCACATATTTTATTGTTATTTGTATCTGTTTGCAAACATTTTATTGAATTTTTGGAGCTACATAGTAGTACATATGCATATGTTTACATATGTATATAGACTCAAATGTTTACTATATGGACTAAAATACAGGTTCAATGTTTTAATTCTGAATGTATAGCATATTCTGTTATCTGAAATACAGCTTTTCAGATTAATAGTTTTTGAATTTTAGTATTATAAAGTTATTACAAAAATGCCAAAATAAATATATTGAAGTCCTTTGATATATTCCCTAGAATAGAATCTTCTAACATGTTTTCCATGTGTCTCATGATTGGTTTTGAAGAGACTAATTAATTCAAAATTACTCTAATAATACTAAGATTCATCTGTTTTACCATAGTAACATCTATATTGCCAGTGAAAAAAACATTGATTTAATCTCTCGCTGCTGTGGTTTGGATCAAAGCAGTAGCATTTCATTGGAGTGTTCAGTTTTTTCTTCCCTGAAACATACTTATAAATAAAAGTGTCGATTAAAAAGAATCATTGTTAATAACAAATGAAAAGGAACATACTGGTTTTATGAAATTTGGTCTTGTGTGCACTTTGTAAAATTGTTTGTGTGAATGAATATGTCATATACCTAAAGCACTTCTACTCAATACCAAAATACAGTGATTGTCTTGGGGGAAAATGTGAATTTGAGTTTGTAAGATAAAATTATTTTTAGAACACACTGCTTTTTGCAAGAAAGATAAATGAAAATTATAGCTATTTAAATTTGAGTATTTCATAATATTTTTTCAAATGTTCAGGTATGCTGAAGAAAAATGTTAATGAATGTTTTGTCAGCTATAAAATTTGAGATTGATGCAAAACTAAAAATTTTAGAATATTCACATCCACCACAAGATTGAGAGTTTCTCAGTACTCAAAGCTTTTATATAAAGTTGGTGATGATATTAATAAATCCACTGATCCAGTTGTACATAATAAAACATCATTATTTGAAAGATCTGTACAATTCAATACTTTCCAAATTACTCTAGCACAATGTTGCAGAATTGGTTCAAAACGCGTGACTCATTGAAAAATGAAAGACATATCATGAGTTTTAGAGAATCTTAATAGGAAATATTTATTATAATGTGATGTTTTCCATATTGGAAATACAGTGTTGGTGTAAAGTCAATGGAGAACACTCATGACTGTCTTTTTTTGTTGTTTATTTTTATCTTTATTGGTACATTGAATATACACATCATGATCACATTCAATAGTGAGAATTTCTACCAGAATATGGCACAATTTAATTATCATTTTTCCTGTTCCTCTACCCACCCAACAACCCGCCACCCCTAAATACATAAGCTTTGTTTCCCTTTCTGTATTATCATCACATTTTTTATTTACCCCTTATTACCCCTCCATGAGCATCAAAATACTGTTGTCTTATGCAAGTTTGTTTAATATGGTTATCATCTTCCAGCTCTTCTTTATTATGCATTTCATGAAAATACGAATGAAAATATTAACATAGACTGCAAATAACAAGTTGAATTAGTACCACTTATGATGAGTAGATCAATACTTTGTATATGTTAGTAGTAGACATCTGAATGACATTAGACATAAATTATAACAATCATCATTTTTTAGCTACAACAACTCATTTTTTTCTTTTTATATTGGCATCCACTGCATTGAAATAAATTTAGGAGTCTTAATTATTCTAAACATATCTGATTCATGACATTTACTTGTATCTGGAGTACTTTTAGAGTTCTGTCCTTGAGCCATTTAATCCAATACATTTAATTTGAAAGTAATAATGTGTAAGCTTTTTCATAAACTATCGGTAAGATTGCTTTTTTGAGTATTTTAACTATAGTGTTATAAGAATAAGTACCTGAGGCCATATGCCAAAAATAAACAATAGGTGGTGAAAAGGAAAGCTATGTGTGAAGAAAAATTCTACTGTTAAAAACACTTGTTAATGCTCTATAATGTCCTTATATGTCACAATATTCAAGTCCATGAGTTGGCAGATTCACAAGGAAAAAATAATTCTTTTCTAAAAGGAGATCATAAAGTTTTTGATTAATTCTAAAGTTATATCATTTTTTTCTAATAGTGAAAAAAATTTCCTGTATGATTCCATGCCTGTTGGAGCTGGCTTTTTTTTTTATCAAATCTCATATTCAACATGTTTTTCTTGGACATCTTTACCCTAGGATATGGAAACATTTGATCAAAATAATTAGTCTTGACCACTGAAAATGAGATATCTGCTAATTAGGTATTTAATTACTATATATTTCAGTTTTACAGCTGCTCTTTCCATCTTGCTAAGTGCTTAGGATACTTCTCTTTGGCCAGAATGTTAGTTTGGTTTAATTAGTTTACCTTAGTTTATTAGTAAAATTGTGCAATATATAATGTTTACATTCCTTGTTGGGACTGGGTGCATGCATAGAACACATCTTAACTCCTTTTTCATTCCATTTCCTTTTCCTCCTTCCTTCTTTCATCTGTTGATCCCTTTCCTTTGTTATGTAACTGATGAAGATTTAAAAGCTTCAGTGTTGAAGTTTAGTAACATGAAAAGGCAATGTAAATAAGAGAAAAATATTGCAAAGCAAATATTTTATCAGAGGGCTAGGATCCAAAACACATGAGTAATCATTCAATTCAGTAAGAAGATAGAAGATTTCAATAGAAGCTGACTACATAAAGTAGATGATAGGAAATAAACACATATAAAGAGGTTCATCATTAGTTGTCATGAGGCACCTGTAAATACAAACTTGCCGACGTGATTGAGAATAAAGCCCTAATAATACCTACAGTTGACAAAGATTATAGATCTGGACATTCAGATCCTCCCAATATGAATGTAAATGGTACAAATACTGAAATAGTAGTAGACTATTAAAAAAGTAAACATACACCTATCATGCCAACCAATCCTGGCACAAGAAGGAACCTCTTTCCCCAAATGATTCATCTTCAATTTATTTACAAGAGAAGCAAACTAGAAATAGCCAAATGACTACTGATAGGTAAATACATAAAGAAATTGTGATACACTTCATCAAAAGACTACAAAAGGGAAGAATTAGTGTCATAACACAGATAAAACTAAAAGTTGTTACACCAAGGAAAGTACGTAAAGTAGTAACCATTTCTGTAACCTATTAGAGAATACAAATTGAATTTTTCTGGTGAAATCACAGCAGTACTTGATTGGGACCAAGAGCAGCCAGGATGGGATGAAAAGGGACAGAGGAAACGCTTGGAAGCAGTTCCTGGCGGCAAAGTGGTACAGCCATGCGCCCCGCAGAGCCGCCTACCTGCACAGTTTACAACAAAACCAGTCAAAGTGATAATAATAATAATAATAATAATAATAATAATAATAATAATAATAATAGTACTATCACTCAGTGGTACCAATATTATTTGTTTTTCTTTTAGAACAACAGATGTTAATGTATGAGTTGAGTTTTTTGTTTGTTTTTTCTAGTCTAAAGGCTCAGTATTCAGGTTTAATTAGTGCTGGCACTTCATGATAAATCAGCGGGTTTTAGGTTGCAGTTTGGGCACTGCATCTCTAACAGGCTCGCCATCACTGAATCTTTAATGGCTATTGAAATATTGAGATTTTTCTGTGTTTTTCATTTTGGCAAATTTGTGATTTCAAATTTCCCGTTTGATTTCAAGTAGCTGATTCATTTAAACAGAGTTGTGATTATGCTTCGATATCTGTATGATTTTTATATTATTACTGGCTGACTACCTGAATGCCTTCTTCAGAAGTCTATTTGATTGTTTTACTGTGTAGTAAACATCGCATCCTGTGGAGATCAGATGGGAAGAATGGGGCCCAGTGACCTCCCCCGGGAGCCCTGAGACAAAGGAGGAATAACTAGCGCATGCGCAGTGTGGAGAGGAGTGAAACCACCCGAGGGGAAGTTGTTTACCCGGAGGAGTGTGTTGTAGGGTGGAGATAGGTGAGTCCCCACTCCTTGGGGTTCTATGGTCAAGGGGAGACATCAGCACCTGGGCACCCAGATTTTAACAATCTCTTAATTTTTTATCTTTGTCACCACTGGGTTAGGCTCGAGTTCATAGGTTGGTTCCTATTTTTATGACAGATATCTGAATATTTTTACCTCTTCTCAATCTCATTGCAAGTTTGGTGATTTTATTTACATTTCTAAAGAACCTTTTTTCTTATTTTCAGTGCTTTTTATCTGTTTCATAGCTGCTTTGAATTTTATTGCTGTAGATCCTAGTTTTTATCATTTTCTGTTGGTTTATTGCTTATTATTTTTCAGGCTTTATTTTCATGCTCAAATACTTTATTTTAATCTGTCTTAATTATCTTTCAGAACAAAATATTTTCTGTTTTACTTTGGTTGTTCTTTGAATCACATGCAGGAAACCATTCATATCCACAAGAACCCAGTCATGAAAAACCTCAGAAGGAAAATAGACACATTTGTCTGATATTTTCAGTAATCATGCTGTACTTTGGGGTTTTTAGCAGAAAGAACATGAAGATGGAGCACCATTGTCTCCATGCTCTACCAAACAGATTCACTATCAAGGCTCTACTGATGGCGCTGACCTTGACCATCATAATGAAGCAATGTTTGTCAGCTTTCCCTCATACCACCCTACTCATTCACAGCACTCCAGATTTTACTCTTTTGATGTGTACACAGCTCACACTCTGATGATGGCGTGTCATCCCCCCCTTTCTGGAATATAGAATCTATAAAACATGCTTTGATTTCATTTACCCAGCCAGTGTGTCTATTTTCCTTCTTCGACATATGTACTCAGTAACTAATTTACAGCAGCGTAGATTCCCACTGCTGAGGTTTTTCTGTATAATATGATTGAGTTCCTGTGGATATGAATGCTTTCCTGGAGGACTTCAATAGTAGAAAAACTTTCACTGATTTATAAATTCTGAATTTAATTACATACAGTAGTGCACATATTAACCTCAAAGGAAACCTGATTTCATTGGTGAGTGGGTCACGTGGCCATACAGTCATGAATGCTGATACATTTCAGATTTAGAATTATATTCATTTTCCTCAAGATTTTTAATTCTCTATGGGAAAAGCCATCTATCTTATTTGCTGTCATTTATTTGTTAATCTGCACTGTTTCTACGGACTTGCTTGATAATATATTGAAAAGTTAGAGAAGGTATATCTTTAAATCACCTTTTAATATGAATTCTGAGTACTTATGCATGGATGGATTTTATTGCTGTTTCTTAGGAATCTCTTCTGCCACTTTGGAAATTTTCAATTTGATGTTGCCCACTTTTATTCCTTTAATTTTCTAACTGTAATTATGAGGCTTAAGTTTTATCTCTCTGATCCCCCGTAGCCGCTGTTTCAAGACTGACCTTCTTTGACTTCTATATGCTTATGAGACCTTTGAAGTCTTTTTCTTTCAAACTCTTCCTGAATATCATTGGACTTGTGTGTTAAAAGTGAATTGCTTATTATGATAGTCACCTCTATTTCTCCTTTGAACTTTCAAAGCTCTATTTTTCTAATCTTTTGAGTAGTAATATTTTAAATGATTTTATCCCAATTTTCAGGTAACTAACGTACCACTCATTAAATGATGATCATTTGGTAGGTACAAAATAATATTTCTCTATTACACTGTTATATGCACCAAGATTACAGTTAAATAGTGGTACATGTTATTAAAGTTATATGGTATTAGAGTTAAATATTGGGATATGATATATGAAAATCTACAAAAAGTGTAGCATATAATATTATGTACCTCTAAAAAAAGCAGACACTTTAATTAGAATACACATTGGACACACAATGTGTTATTTAGACATGTGTAATACAAAATATTCCCTATACATATATATATGTGTATATATAAATTATAGTTTAATATAAATCACACTGACGGATATTTTTCTAAATAATCCTCAAAAACATTTTATCATCTACAAATTCATCTGCAAATTATATTGATTACTATTGTCAAATTGTTTTCCTCTTTCTACAATACATATCAATTTTTTAAATTGAATTATTTTCCAAACATGCAGACAATTTAGAGAAGTGAATAAAATTAACTGACCCATGCAATCATGCATGCTTTCAATAGGAAATACTGGCTAGCATAAATGAGGGTTATTTAAGATCACGTTTTGTAAAGATAGAAAATTAATTATAGCTTCTTTTGACTTTAATTTTATTGCATTGTACATATCTGTTAGATTCTAATATATTTTTCATACTGTCATTCCATTCTTGCTGTTCAAGCAAAGAAAGCAATAATGAATTTTAGTATCTGTATGTCCTCCTCTGTATTTAATCATATTTAGATGTTTTTAAAAGCCCTCAAAATCCATGAAATTTTCTATTTATTTTTGGAAGGTGTAGATTTCAAAATCATAATAATATATACTGGACCTATTAATGATGTGAGACTTCAAACACAACTTTACAAGCAACAGCTGTAATGTTGTTTTTTCTTGTCCATAATGTTTAATGGAAGAGAGTTACTCTCTGTGTTTTTAATATGCCTAAGAACTCGGTGCTAATGATCTCTTAATGGCCATAAAAATGCTGAGGACAGCATAAAATAGCAGCTGGTTAAGAGAAGCATTTTAGCTCCAAAGTGTACAAACATTAAAGCATAAAATATGTGTCGATATTTATTTGAAGAATCTTTCTGACTTAGAAAATTTGCATTAAATTTTCCCAAAGGCATCATCGATAGGATTTATAGTGTTCTATTTTTTATATTATTTTATGAGAACTTTGTTTAACCAAATATTCATAATTTATTATTCTGTCACTCAAAGCCTTCTATGTGTGTTACCCGCAGTGCTGTAAGACACAAAGGTGCACAATGAAAAAGAAGAAAACTTGCTGAATATTTGCCATAGTCTAAACATATGAGTTTGCATGAACAAAGTTAAAATAACGAGAGTAACCAGCATCAGGTAAATAATCTGTGGCAATCACGTTACCAATGGACATTTGAATCATAGACCCTCAGAGCCAAAAAAAGCATAGTGATAGTAGTAAGAGTTATTTTTATTACTCACACTTATAAATTCCTCTATCCTATCCTCTATCCTATCAGTTTATGTGAACTGTCTCAGATATATTCATTTATTCTTCAAGAAATACTAGACTTAGGGAAATTAGTTCCATGATATAGGTACAGTATGTGGGAGTAAATTAACTAAATTCTATGGAGTAAAGTTTGGGCTGGGATTAAAACTTAGATTTTGTTCAATATGAACCAAGAGATATGAGGTTTGATTGCTATTCATCCAAAGAAAATGATCTCTAAAATGTTAGAATATTTATTTGAATCACATTTCAATGTTTAGCAATAGTCCAGAAGGCAAAATAGTCATACTTAAGTGTCTAAAATATGAAGAGTTTTATGTTTTGAAAGTGAGGTCATTTTTATTTAGAAATTCTTGCAGATTAAAGTTCAAAAATATTTTAAGAAAATTTTTGTTTTAGCATCGTGAGAGTAGACACGGTAAAACCTGAAAGATTATTTTAATAGAGGAGAAATTTTGTGAAAGGTAGTAATAATAGCCTTTCATTACTGAACATAATAAGAATTTCCATTTTAAAAATTCTATTCTTGTGTTATCATGACAGGAAAGAAAACTGCAAAAATATCTCTGTGAAAAAGGATAATTCAGTTGCCTTTTATCGTTTACCAAACTTCATGAAATAAATTTTAACAAGATCCTTTTGATAATGAGAAATGCAACTTTGAATACCTCACTTACTTGTTTTCAATTACTGTTTTATTTTGCTCATGTCATTTTATTTTTCCTCTTTTCTTTTATCTTTATCTTTCTTCTGTGGACACTGAAATGTAACCCTACTGTACCTGGAGTCTCTCAAACAGTAATGACTTTGCTTAGTTACTTTTGACATAACATATTCTAGTCAATCAGTAAATTCTAGCTCGTTAAAGTTACAGATTTGCATTGCTCAAATATCTACATGTGAAAATGTATAGACCAAGCATATTCCATAAATTAAACAGCCAGTTTGAGAAAACCAGAGTCCGAGTCCAAAATTGTTACTTTTTGACTGATTTTTGACATCTGCTCTACTTATGTATTAAATGAACTGATTTTTCTTACCATGTCCAAATTGGGATGCTGCACGATTGGGTGGTTTAAATCTTTAAAAAATTGTTCCTTTTGAACGTTTTATTTGTAGTTCCATATCCTTTATATTCTTTGAGATCTGTATATTTTTAATAATAAACCAGATATGTGATTATAAAGTTTTCACTTTGCCTTCTCTGCATTCCCAGAAGCTTTGGTGACAACAGCTTTAGTATTGCAGGAATTAAAGGTTGGACAAACACAAACAAGTATATCTGATCTAAAGTTGAAACTGATCAAGTAACAACCACAATGCATTATATTGACTGAGGCCAGACCCTCTTCCCAGATCAAGTTTATTTCCAAAGCTGCCTGGTTATTCCAGATTTCTAAAAGTCTAAGTCCAATGAGTCTCCCAAACCAGAAGACAAACTTCATCCTCAGTAGAAAGAATCCACAACACTGCTCGGCTCACCCCCAGCTCTAGTAAAGGAGACTGGAGCCAGCAGTGAGCACCTTGCTGCTGTCACAGGTCTTCCCAAGATCAGGGACATCCTTATTTTCAGCGGTTTGTTATTAGTACACCATTTGATTTCACTTTTCTTCCTTCCTTCCTTCCTTCCTTCCTTCCTTCCTTCCTTCCTTCCTTCCTTCCTTCCTTCC
>PVIC010045051.1:0-14793 GCA_004025085.1 Thryonomys swinderianus
TCTTTCACTGAGGACAGTATCTCTGTTTTGATCTCAGAGATGAGTTCTGCTTTCCATTTTACTAGATCTGCTTTAGTTACCATCTCCAAGAGTCCTGGTGTTTGAGTTTCAGTTTGCCCTATTTCCCTTTTCTCTGAATTTCCCTGTGGTGGTGATCTTTGTGTCTGGTTTTTTGTGTATTTTCTCATTTCTACTCTTTGTTGTTTTTAATGCTCTGCTTTGTCTGATGACAGGGCAATGTTTGTTGCAGGTCTCTTTCTATTATCTGGGGCCCTTTGGAAGCGGCACTTTCCTGGGGGGGTCCTCCTTGAATCTGTAATAACCCTTGAGAGTTCTCACTCCTGACACATCACGGTAGGTATTTGAGCAGAACAATCACATCATGTTTGTTACCATAATACAATAAATGTCAATATCAGTATTAAACACAGTAAATAAGATAAAAAGATTGTATACTGTATACTTTGAGCTTATGAGTTACCTCTATGTCTGACTCCTCACTGCACAGCTCCGGGATACAGTGTGCTGCTGGATGGCCTTCAGTCCACTGGAAATGGACTGCACCCTGCAACTGGGTCCGCATGCTGCTCCCTCAGTCCGCCGGAAGCAAGGCACGGTGGGGCCGCATCCGCTGGGTCCGGTCCACCCGCTGCTGCTCCCTCAGTCCGCCGGAAAACCGGGCTCAGAGGGCCCACAGCTGCTGGGTCCAGTCTGCCCGCTGCTGCTCCCTCAGTCCACCGGAAAACAGGGCACGGTGGGCCCGCAGCTGCTGGGTCCGGTCCGCCCGCTGCTGCTCCCTCATTCCGCCAGAAACAGGGCACAGCGGGCCCGCAGCTGTTGCGTCCAGTCCGCCCGCTGCTGTTCCCTCAGTCCGCCAGAAAACAGGGCACGGCGGGCCCGCAGCTGCTGGGTCCAGTCCGCCCGCTGCTGGTCCCTCAGTCCATAGGAAAACAGGGCACGGCGGGCCCGCAGCTGTTGGGTCCGGTCCGCCTGATGCTGCTCCTTCAGTCTGCCAGAAAACCTGTTTTTTGTTTTTTTGAGACAGCGTCTCACTTTGTAGTTCAGGCTGGCCCTGAGCTCACTATGTAGCCTAGGCAAGCTTCGATCTCTGCAATCCTCCTGCCTCTGCCTCCCGAGTGCTGGGATTACAGGCGTGAACCACCACACCCAGCATGAGATATCCTTCTTTTGATGAGATGCAAGTTGATCCTAAAGTACGTATGAGTCATTCTTCATATACAGAATAACTGTCCTTACATAGTGATTAACAGATGTTGCTTTGGGGATTAATTTGATTTTTTTAAGTTATAAGGAAAAGTCTTAAATAGTAGAAATAAATACACAATGTAACTTTTCTCTTTGAAATTAAATAGTTTTTTTTTAAATTTTTTTCAGAACCAGGAATTGAACCCAAGCCCTTGGTCTTCCAAGGTAGGCATGGTACCACTTGAGCTAAATCCCCAGCCCTAAGCCCATTATTTAAAGTCAAAGGAAATAAGAGAAGAAAGGCAGCATAATATGAGAGCAGGAACACGGGAACAAAATATACCCTGGTTCTAGCCTGACAAACATGGTCCATTTCCTCAGATTGCTGAGCCACACCAAATTTATCTTTCTTTGTTATGACCAGTTTTCTCTCCATGTTCTTGTCACAGAGAGACACAAAAGGGCACAAAAGAATGAAGCCACCAGGTCTGGACTGCAGAATAGGATCAGGTGTGGTTAATTAGGAAGAATTTGTCAGGAGGACACAAAGGTAGCACCTGAATCATAGACAGTAAGTGCAGTGTAGGTATGCAGATGCCACACATGTCAGCCTCTGTCCCCTTTAGATGTTACTGGTCCTTCCCTTGCTCTCCAGTTCCCCATGTCTTACTTAGCCCCTTGCTCTTCCCACTTTACCCCCTGCTCTGTCTTCATGGAAATCTGATTTTGCTCGAATCCACTGTATGACACACTCCAGCCTGGTTCCCAATGTTGGCAGAAGATCAAAACTATTGGGAAATCATTTCCCTCCCCCAGATGACTGAACTGAATTCTCCAGGGATGGAGCCAAGATGAATTTGAAGAAAGCTCCCAGATTATTTTGATGAAGTCATCATTTGAAGCTCTAAGTTAAATCTCAGTTACATAGTATATGCTTTTGGAAGGATGCTCCCCCTTCCTTTTAGATCAAATTTTGGATGCCATTTTTTATTTATAAAATCTTTCTGTTTCATATATACACAAAGTATAATAGTAAGCCAACATACCCCTTCAACAATTAATTCATTGATCATCTTATCACACTTCCAATTCCATATACTATTTTGAATTAAATCTGAGAGAGCAAGGGAAGGATCTTTTCAAAATAAAAAGGAAACAAGACTCGCATGACCCAATTCCCTAATCCAAAGAACAGAAAGGAGATGTGACAGAAATTCTAACAAAAACAACTCTTTTCAGAATTACAAATGTTAGTCTTCCCTACAGTTATTTTCTACCATATCCTTTGGCAAATCTGAAAGAAAGATTATACTCAGAAAATAGAAACTACTATTTTAAAAATAAAAATTAGCATTTACTATTCTCTTATAGTATTTTGTAATTTGGGCCTATTTATTCCAGTAGAGCAAGAACAGTGTGTGATAGGTGTGATGTCCTTTTTTTTAATTGAATTCTTTATTGGTACATTTTATGTACAGCTCACAATCACACTCAACATTGGGGAATTTGTACCAGTATATGACAGAAGTTAGTTCTCATTTTTTACCCATATCCTTACCCACCTACACCCCTCACCCCTTATATACATGGTATTTCTTTTTCATTCCAAATCATATTTATTCTCCCATTCTCTTCTGACTTCTCTTTTTTGTGTTTAGAAGAAAGGTGTTTTGTGAAGCTAAGGTTAAGGCCTCCACCATTCAGATGTCTATTACTATACTCAAATTGCAACAACTTGGTACTGTGTCAGTCTATTTTCACCATGAACAGAAAAAAAGATTTTCTTAATGAAGGGTGTCAGTATAAAATTCAACCCCCACAGTCTACAAAACATTTCCTAAACACACCCAGGTTGTATTTTCTAAAAATGATCAGATCAATCTCACAAAGGTGCACACACTATATCCTAAGGTAAGCCATTATTCTTTAATTTATATCTTTCTTCATTACAGTTCTACTTACCTAACAGTCCAAGGAGGCAAAATGCTGAAATGCCTTTCCAAACCTGAGCTACTTTATGATACATTTTAGTACCTGTCACTTTGCCTCTCTGCTTTTTTAACAACTATTTTAAAAATCTAGTTTCAATAAATGTGAACTGTTATTGCTGGGGATAATTATTAAAAGAAGGTAATGTTGAGAGGAAGAGGACAACGAGAAAGAGGAGCCAAAAACATAGGCTCACTGGAAGAAGAACCTTTTTAAAAACTAAAGAGAATAAACAGATTTCACACAATTTCAAATCTGTTAGAAAGTGTGAGCTAAATTAGGTGTGTAAGACATGACAGCTTGTCCTTTGGGATTGTGTCTCAGAGACACAATGGGATTCAAAGGCTAAAGTAAGAAATCAACTCCAATAAAATCTTGACATGAGTGGATTATCTGTAGGAAGGATGGAAATAAAATGCATTATCTACAAAACAAACACAAAACAAATCCAAGCACTACAAACTACCAGGCAGAATAATTCTAAAATATTTCCAGTTAGCTAGAGATAGTAAATAGAAAATAGCCCCCACATGGGACAATTACATGGAATGAAGGTGTGTCAAATGTCATGAATATTATCTTTCTTTGATATGCTACTTTAACTGTTTTCATTGCTGTGGACAAAATAAATATATTAACTTTCATTGGTTGACTGGACACAGTGGTTTATAAATCATTCTTATTTGTAGTATGGGTTCAATATATTCTTCAGATTTTCCATAAACTAAAGAAATATGACAATGAAACAAACCTTAAGTGACAGATATTTACCTGGGAGAACACATACATATGTAAATACCAAGGTAAATACTGAAGTAGAATCTCTGAGATCCCCATTTTGATTCCAAGCATTGGCACAACTAAGTTCTAGGATCACAAACTTGGTTCTTAACACCAAGTCCTATCTATCTATCTATCTATCTGTCTGTCTGTCTGTCTGTCTGTCTGTCTGTCTATCTATCTATCATCTATCTATCTATCATCTTTCTACCTGACTACCTACTTTACCTACCTATTTATATTTTCCACTGGCAAGACAGAAACTAGGGCCTCCTTTATTTGAGTACCTTCCAAAGTAAATCACCTCTCACACCCAATGTACTAGTCAAATTAAAGGAAGATATATCTGCTTTAGTGTTATTCATCAGACACACTATTAACACTGTCAATTTTTAGATATTTGTTTTAGCAGAGGTTATTTCAAATGGAGATCTCACAGAGATGTTGCTTCAGTATTTACCTCACTATTTGAAATTTCAGTTTTCCTTCATTCTTTCCTTGTGTTCCTTTTTTAAAAAAACATCTTTTCATAGTTTTGTCAACTTTTCTGTTTCCAGTTAAGTCCAACAGTTAAAAGTGAGGAACATAGGCAACTAAATGCCTCATCAATAGTGACAGTTATAAAGGCCAGAGTGGCAGTTTGAATTTGATTAATACCTCATTGCTCCTGCCTTTATCTCTAACAATCATAAATCCCAAAACCCTTTCAGAATGCAAGTGTAGCTACAGAAGAAAGGAGTTTTTATTTCATTCGGGAACTCAGGAGGTGAAATCATCCTACTGTGCAGAATGCAGAATCTGTCCCATGGGCACCGTTTAACTCTGAGGCTCCCTCATGAGCTACTTCACTGGCTGGCACACTGCTGACAGTAGAGACTGTGCTTGGCGCAGCAATGTCCTGGCCAGCTGTGAGCACTATGCTAGCAAATACTAAGGCCACAGAAAAGCTAAGTCAGTGGAATCAGGTTGTCTGGGAGACTCGGAAGCAAGGTTTCATAACGTAGGTTTTTAAAAATATGTGCAAGTGCTAAAGGGAGAATCATGCTGAAGTAACAAGGGAGGTTTAGCTTTATTCTGTGTGTGTATAATTCTACACTTTATTAAAGTCTAATTAACAAAGACTGTACATATATCATGTATGCAGAATGATATACACATCTAATATTGTGAAATTAGTTGAACTATTTAACATATGCATCACTTCTCTTATTTAGACTATTTCATGGTGAGGACATTTAAAATCTACTCTCTCAGAAATATTCAGGGATGAAGTATTTTTAACTACAGCCTCTTAACTGTATGATAGAAGACTAGAAATTATTCAATCTCCATAAATGAAACTTTGGCAAACATGTCTCTCTGGTCTCCATCTCTGGAAACTACTGTTTAACTTACTCTACTACTACCACTGCAACTTTTTAAGGATTTCATATATAAATGAAATAATGCAGAGCCAAAAAGAGTCTGTGGAACAAAAAGGCAATCTATGGAGTGAGAGAAGATATTTCCAAATGATAAATCTGATAAAAATTTAATACCCAAAATACATGTAACTCAACTCAATAATAATCCAATTTTTAAAAATGAGGAAAGGATCTATCTAGAGATTTCTCAAAAAAGACACAAAGATCAACAGACATAATTAAAAATATCCTGCACCACAAAAATGAGAAATGAGATATTTCCTTGTTCCTGTTAAAGTAGTTATCATCAGAAATACACAAGTACTGAGAAATATGGAGAGAAAAGGGAAACTTCATACATTGTTGGAAGAAATATAAATTAGAAGGACAGCCATCATAGATAATATTATGGAGGCTTCTCAAAAAATTAAAAATAGAATTACAATATGATCCATAAATCCTAATTCTGAGTATATTTCCAAGGAAAATGAAATCAGTATGTAGAAGAAATATCTGAACTCCCAGAGTCACTGCAATGTCCAAGTTGTAGAATCAACCTAAGTATCCACTGTTAATCAGATAAAGAAAATGTGTATATATGTGGAAGAGTTATCTCAGCCTTCAAAAAGAAGAGAATCCTGCTATTTGTACTAAATGAAATAATCTGGGCAAAAATTCCAATAGAAAAAAAGAAGAGAAAAAATGCCAAAAGTATATCCATACTTTGAATGAACAGAATACTTAAGTACCAATCACAGTTTTTATGTCTAGGATTTCTTCTCTCTCCATGTCTCTCACTTTTGCCAATTCTACTGTTGTTTTTACTTGATCTATGAAAATAAAGGAAGAATAGAAGTAAAAAATATATAAAAATAAACCCTATCTTCACTTATACATTCTCTATCTACTCCCCTTTACTTAAGATCAACTGACATATATTTTTCCCATATTATTTATGGTCCATCTTCCTCTAGAAGACGGCACCCTTTCTGCTTAGGATTCTTTATTTCTTTTGTGTATTAATTCAATACTAGAATGTAGGACAGCCCTTGCTGCAAAGACTGCACTCAATACAAGAGCTATTGATGAAACAAACTTTTTCTTTTTTTCAGAAAGTGACATTGTGGTGTAGGAGGAACATTAAGATTGCAAATGAGTAAAAATAAGAAAGAGTGGGAAATTATGGCCATAATTAACTGCAAAGAAGGCTGTAAAAGCCGTGAAAATTTATCTTTAGTGTTCTTCCATTCTCTTACAGCATAGTGCCTTCACCTCGCGTAATATCTAGGACCTCAATGGCAAGGATAATGAGGATGATTAGCCTTAAATAAGAGCTGTGTTTGCCCACCACCACAGTTTATCTAATCACATTATCTTGTATGGGCAGCAATTCACATGGAGGCAAGAAAATTGTGTGTTTTGTGTGGTTGCTGCATGCATGTGAAGGAAGATTCAGTGAATTAACACACATTAACTGCAATGGCACCTTCTCCAACTGCTGGGAAGTACTGACTGCTCCAACCACTGCTGCTATTATTTTATCTCCACTATGGTAATGAAAAACTAATAAGCACTGATTATTTAGTTGACCAGCAGTACACACTGTAGATCAGAAGAACCTAGATTGTAACCTTAGTCAGTGTGGGTCTGGTTCTCAATCTGTCATTTTGCTACTAAATGATACTCACAGTAGGTGGTTGCTCAAGCCTCTGACCCAGTGTTACTCTTAAGTCTCCACCCCACCTGGAGAACCCACGACCTGAGCCATTATGAGCAGGACCACTGCCATTGAAGTGCACTGGGCTATGAGTTAGTCTTTCAGAACAGAGATGTTTGTTCAATATATATCAATTTGAGTTCATATTCTACAGATGGTACCATTTTATTTATATGCTTCTCTAATAATATGTTTTATTTTTAGACTTTCCTAATATGCTTTCTTCTATTTTGGGGAGGTTTCTTGAAAATGATTTCCTTAGCAAGAAAGATGAAAAACAATGAACTAAATATTTCCTTTATGAAATCACAAAGAATCTGGACATTTTCAAGTTTTGAAAATCATTTTAATTTTGCTTAACCTAAAGTTTTCTCGTGTGCATGACAAAAAAAAATTCCTTTTGGAAGAAATCATCTTAAAAAACTGAAAGACTACCCTTTAAAAACACTTTATAAGAAGTTCTCCTAATGAAACATCTGACTCTGAGAACTTCAGAATACAGAGGAGAGAAGTGGTTGGTAGGGAGTTTGCCTTGTGTTGATGATTTTACCAGATTTTACCAATTCTACCCACAGTCAAGGGTGACACTCAAAAGTACCACCACAGAGTTGGAATGTACCTTCATTTAAATCATTCATTTACATTGTAAGAGAAAAAAACTGGACCAGGATTATTATGTTTCTTAGGCACAATTTTAAATTATAAAATACTTTCCAGGTTGGGTTTGAAACTGAGGAAGTTAATATTTTATTTTTACATTTACCAATTATTTAAAGCAAAGAAAACCAAACTCCAATCAATAAACAAATGGGTGAACAAATGTGGTATTTACATATAATGGAGAAAGACTGTACCATAAAAACAAAACAAAATGAAACAAATTTACAGGTGGGTGTGGTGGTGCACATCAGTGATCATGGCAATTGAGTGGCTGAGAAAAGAGGATCACTATGAGTTCCAGGCCAGCCTGAACTGCATAGTGGGATCTTGTTCAGAGAGAGAGAGACAGAGATGAGGGAAAGAGGAGGGAGAGATGAGGGAGAGAGATGAGGAAGAGAAAGAAAGAAAGAAAGAAAGAAAGAAAGAAAGAAAGAAAGAAAGAAAGAAAGAAAGAAAGAAAGAAAGGAAGGAAGGAAGGAAGGAAGGAAGGAAGGAAGGAAGGAAGGAAGGAAGGAAGGAAGGAAGAAAGAAAGAAAGAAAGAAAGAAAGAAAGAAAGAAAGAAAGAAAGAAAGAAAGGGAGAGAGAGAAAGAAGGGGAGAGAGAGAAAGAAGGGGAGAGAGAGAAAGGAAGAAAGGAAGGAAGAAAGGAAGAGAGGGAGAGGAAAGAAGGAAGGAAGCAAGGAAGGAAGGAAGGAAGGATAAAGAAATAAAGGTAAAACATAAATATAAATATTTAAGATATTTGTACAAGGGGTCTAGAGATTTAGCTCAGTAGTTCGGCAATTAGTACCACATACCACAGCGCCAGGTGTCATGGCTCACACCTGTCATCCCAGCACTTGGAGGGCAGAGGCAGGAGGATTGCTGAGATCCAGGCTTGCCTGGGCTACATAGTGAGCTCAGGGCCAGCCTGAACTACAAAGCGAGACCCTGTCTCAAAAAAAAAAAAAAACATTGTAGGTAAATGGATGTAGCTTGAGACCATAATGTTAAGTGAAATAAATCAGACACACAAACTGAAATATCATAATTTCTCTAATGTAAGAATCTCAAAGTATAAATAAAGAGCAAAATAAAAAGACCAACTCTACACTGGAATGTAAACATATACTACAGACATGTACTAATAAAAAGAATGAAATAAGAAAAAGAAAACAAAACTTATCTTTTCACTTTCCTTTCTGCAGGACATTTTCCTTCCTTTTCATTACATACAGGCTATCCTCTGAAAGCCTACACAGACAAATGCTACTTAAAACATTCAGAGAGACTGCGGGCCGCCATCCAATTCTGGCGGACTGAAGGGAGCAGTGCGGACCGACCAGCTGCTGCAAGCCGCCATCCCTTTCCTGCAGACTGAAGGGAGTGGAGCAGATGGACCCGGCTGCTGTGGACCGCCATCCGTTTCCGGTGAACTGAAGGGAGCAGTGCAGACAGACCTGGCTGCAGCGGGCTGCCGTCCATTTCCGGCACACTGAAGGCTGCCCACAGGCCCACTGTATCCCAGAGCTGTGCAGTAAGGAGTCAGGTACGGACCATGGGTGCGAGCTGCACCACAGAGGGTTGACGGCCTCTGTCCAGCTCCAACACCACCCTGGACCTGCGTTGTGAGGACCCAGGCCCTGTAGGAGCTGGACCCATCACCTGCATCCTGCCACAGGAGGTGTGCTCTTGGAGCTGCACTGAGAAACCAGGGACATAGAGGTAACTCATAAGCTCAAAGTCTCCAGAATAGAATTTAAAAAAACTTTTTGTCTTATTTACTGTGCTTAATATTGATATTGGCATTTATTCTATTATGGTAACAAACATGATGTCATTGTTCTGCTCAAATACCTCCCATGATGTGTCAGAAGTAAGAACTCTCAACGGTCATTACAGATTCAAGGAGGTCCGCCCCAGGAAAGTGCTGCTTCCAAAAGGGCCCCAGATAATAGAAAGAGACCTGCAACAAACATTGCCTTGTCATCAGACAAAGAAGAGCATTAAAAACAATGAAAGAGTAGAAATGGGAAAATACACAAAAAACCAGACACAAAGATCACCACCGCAGGGAAATTCAGAGAAAAGGGAAATAGGGCAAACTGAAACTCAAATACCAGGACTCTTGGAGATGGTAACTAAAGTGGATCTAATAAAATGGAAATCAGAGCTCATCTCTGAGATCAAAGCAGAGATACTGTCCACAGTGAAAGACATCATTAAAGAAGAGATCAGTGAGATGATAGAATCCAAGATAGCAGAAACAATGGAACCAATTAAACAACTTTAAGCAGAGCTCTAGGGAATGATGAAGGAGAATGAAAGCTTGCGCAGTAGGATGAATGAAGCAGAGAACCGAATCTCAGACCTAGAGGACAGCATAGCAGCCAGCAAGCAGAAAAGGTATAATCTATGGAAAAGAGCAAGGGACCATGAGAAATCAATTCAATAGCTTTTAGATGACTCAAAGAAAAATAACATGAGACTGATTGGAGTCACTGAGGAAGCAAGAGACAGTGTAAAAGATATAAAAAACTATTGTTAGAGATACCAACAGAAAACTTCACAGGAAAAGATATACACATACAGATAAAAGAGGCCTATTGGACTCCAAAACACCGTGACATAAAAATAGCTATACCTAGACACATAATTATCAAGGTTCCAGATGTACAACAAAAGAATGAAATAATGAAAGCAGTGAGAGAAAGGAAGAAAATCACTTACAAAGGGAAGCCCATTAGGATCACAGCAGATTTTTCAACACAAACACTCAGTGTAAGGAGAGCATGGAGAGAAGTATTTCAAGCATTGCAGGAAAACAACCTCCAACCTAGACTGCTGTATCCTGCAAAACTATCTTTCAGAATAGACGGGGAAATAAGATACTTCCATGATAAAGAACACCTGAAAAACTTCACAAATATGAAACCTGCACTCCAAAACATCCTAAAGAACATCTTGGAAAAAAACACAGAAGATTAAATACCCACGAGACCCAGGAGAGTGAATTCATTGGGGCAAACAAGAAACTAAATAGAAAAGGGGAAAAGCAAAGAAGAAAAGAACCGAGAAGGCCAGAGGGTTAGCTCAGTGGTTCCGGCGCCTGCCTCGCAAGCACAAGGACCTGAGTTCGATCTCCGGTAACCACATATAATGCTGGGCATGGAGACATGCCCACCAACAATCAACACCGCATACCACAATGCCAGATGTGGTGGCTCACGCCTGTAATCCCAGCACTCGGGAGGCAGAGACAGGAGGATTGCTGAGTTTGTGGCAGCTTGCCTGGGCACCATAGTGAGCTCAGGGTCAGCCTGAACTACAAAGCGAGACCCTGTCTCCAAAAAAAAGGAGAAAAGAACCGAGAACAGGGAAACATGGCAGCTCTGAACATGGCCATATCAGTCATAACCATTAATGTCAGTGGACTCAGTGAGCCAATTAAAAGACACAGACTAGCAGATTGGATTAAGAAGCAAGATCCTATAATCTGCTGCATACAGGAAACACACCTAATTCAGAAGGAAACCCATACACTAAAAATAAAAGGTTGGAAAACAATCCTCATGCCACAGGAAACTGCAAAAAAGCAGGAATGGCTATCTTGTTTGCAGATAAAATAGATTTCAAACCCAAACTGATAAAGAGAGATAAAGAAGGCCACTATATTCTGGTACAAGGAACTATCCAAGAGATAGAAATAACAATCATAAATATTTATGCACCAAACTCTAACGCACCCAACTATATAAAATAAACATTACTGGACATGAAAAGCCAGTTATCCATGAACACAATAGTAGTAGGGGATTTTAATACTCCATTGTCACAAATTGACAGATCAACTGGACAAAGAAGCAATAAGGAAATACTTGAGCTAAATCAAACTTTGGAGCAAATAGACTTTTAGATGCCTACAGAATTTTTCACCCTTCAAAGGAAGAATGTACCTTCTTCTCAGCTGCTCGTGGATCTTTCTCCAAAATAGATCACATCGAATTCCATAGAACAACCTTAAGTAGATGCAAAGGAATCAAAGTTATCCCCTGCATACTATCAGACCATAGTGCCTTGAAACTGGAGCTGAATAAGGGAAGAAATTCCAAGATCCCCACAAACACACGGAAATTGGACAACACTCTGTTAACCAACAAGTGAGCCACAAAAGAAATTAAAGAAGAAATTAAACAGTTTCTACAACTACACAACAACCCCAGCACAACATACAGGAATCTATGGGACACAAAGAAAGCAGTTCTGTGAGAGAAATTCATAGCAGTGAATGCCTACACTCGAAAAATAGAGCAAACTGAAATAAACAATCAAATGATGAACCTCAGACAACTAGAAAAAGAGGAGCAAAACAAACCCAAAGCACATACTAGAGAGGAAATCATAAGGATCAGAGCAGAAATTAACGCAGTGGAGACAAAGAGAACAATACAAAGAATCAATGAATCAAAGAGTTGGTTCTTTGAAAGGATAAATAAGATTGACAGACCCTTAGCCAACCTTATCAAACAAAGGAAGGAAAAGGCTCAAATCCATGCTATAAGGAATGAAAATGGGGAAAACGGCACAGACCCAGAAGAAGTCCAAAGGATCATAAACATGTAGTTTGAAAATCTATACTCCAAAAAGATGGAAAATCTAGAAGAAATGGATAGATTCCTAGACACATATGAACTTCCAAAGCTGAATGAAGAGGATATAAAAATGTTAAACAACCCGATATCAATCTGGGAAATTGAAAATGTAATAAAAAACCTACCAACAAAGAAAAGCCTTGGTCCTGATGGCTTCACTGCTGAATTCTACAAAACGTTTAAAGCAGAGTTAATACCAGTACTTCTCAATCTCTTTAATGAAATTGAAAGGGAAGCAGTACTCCCCAAATCATTCCTTGAAGCAACCATCACCTTGATTCCAAAGGCAGGGAAAGATCCCACCAAAAAAGAAAACTACAGGCCAATCTCTCTGATGAACATTGACGCAAAAATCCTCAATAAGATACTTGCAAACAGAATACAGAGAGTTATCATGAAAATCATACACGCTGATCAAGTCGGATTTATCCCAGGGATGCAAGGCTGGTTCAACATACATAAATCAATCAATGTAATACACTATATTAACAGACTCAAGAGCAAAAACCATTAGATGATCTCTATAGACACAGAAAAAGCATTTGACAAAATCCAACACCCATTTATGATCAAAACCCTACAGAGAATTGGAATCCATGGACTTTATCTCATTTTCATACAAGCTATTTATGAGAAACCAACAGCCAGCATCATACTCAATGGGGAAAAACTGAAACCATTTACACTAAGGTCAGAAACAAGATAAGGATGCCCATTGTCACCATTCTTGTTCAATATAGTACTGGAAACATTAGCCAGAACAATCAGGCAGGACAAAGATATAAAAGGAATAAAGATAGGAAAGGAAGAAGTTAAACTGTCATTATTTGCTGATGATATGATACTCTATCTAGAGGATCCTAAAAACTCCACCAAAAGACTGCTAGACTTAATTACCAAATTTGGTACTGTTGCTGGATACAGGGTCAATGCTCAAAAATCAACAGCCTTTGTCTACATAAACAACTGACTCAAAGAGAAATTGGGGAGTCAATCCCTTTCACAGTAGCACCCAGAAAAATGAAATATCTAGGAATCAACCTAACAAAGGAAGTGAAAGACCTCTACTCTGAAAACTATAGGACTCTGAAAACAGATAGAAAAGGAAACCAGAAAGTGGAAAGATATCCCCTGTTCCTGTGTCGGGAGAACCAACATCATCAAAATGGCTATACTCCCACAACTACTATATAGATTCAATGCAATTCCTATTGAAATTCCAACGGTATACTTCACAGAGCTAGAGAAAATAATACAAAAATTCATCTGGAACCAGAAGAAACCTAGAATAGCAAAAGCAATTCTAAGCAACCACAAAATGGCAGTGCGTATTACAATCCCCAATTTAAAACTCTACTATAAAGCCGCTCTGATAAAAACTGCATGGTACTGGCAAAGTAACAGACCCCAGGACCAGTGGACTAGATTAGAAGATCCAGAAACAACTCCAGATACACTAAGCCACCTTATCCTTGACAAAGGAGCCAAACATCCCCAATGGAAGAAAGACAGACTCTTTAACAAATGTTGCTGGAAAAACTGGGCTTTAGCCTGCCAAAAGCTAAAGCTAGACCTATCTCTTTCAACATGCACAAAACTAAACTAATAGTGGATACAAGACTTAAACATTAAAAGAGAAACAATAAGCCTGGTGGAAAACAGACTAGGTAAAACTCTTGGAGTCATTGGCTTGTGCAGAGACTTTATGAATAAAAACTCTATAGCACAAGAACTAGCAGAAAGAATCAACAAATGAGATCTCATTCTACTGAAAAGCTTCTGCACAGCCACAGAAGTTGCTGTCACTGCTAGAAGGCAACCAACAACATGGGAAAAAATCTTTACTAGCTTTGTATGAGACAAAGGGCAATTATCTATATTATATAAAGAACTCAAACAGATCAGCCTTCCCAAGTTTAAAGACCCAATTCAAAAATGGGCATCTGAAATGAACAGATACTTCTCAGAGGCAGAAGTCAAAGCAGCCAAGAAACATATGAATGGGACCAAAGGCAGTGGCGCGCACAGACGGACCTGGCTGCGGGCCTCGCTGGCCCTTTCCAGCGAACTGAAGGCAGCAGCATGCACGGACCGGGCTGCGGGGCGCCTTCCCTTTCTGGCGGACCGAAGGGAGCGGCGTGCACAGACTTCCCAGAGCTGTACAGTGAGGAGTCAGGTATGGACCCTGGGCGCCAGCTGCATCATGGAGGGTTGAGGGCCTCCGCCCAGCCCCAACCCCACCTCGGAATTGCATTGTGAGGACACAGGCCCTAGAGGAGCTCGAGCCATTTCCTGCATCCCTCCACAGGAGGCATGCTCCTGGAGCCGCACTGAGACACCAGACAAGATAAAAAAAAAAAGGGGGGGGGTAGGGGGAAATCTAGCTTCTATTTTCCATCTACTCCTA
>PVIC010045052.1:0-14763 GCA_004025085.1 Thryonomys swinderianus
AATAGTCCAGCCACTGTGCATGGTGCATACAAATAAAATTGAAAAATTACATTTCCACTGGTAGCAAGAACAGCCCTTCAAACATGCTCACATCTTAATTATTGATCCCTGTGAATATGTGACAGTAAATTGCTTTAAAAAATCCTCAGAAGATGGATTCAATATTATATATCATAACGTAAAGAGATTATTTTATTTTATTCCAGTGGTCCAGTAAAAACATGAGTGAAGCAGGAAAAGCCAGAGAGGGGTGGAAAGATATGAAGCCAGTTCCTGGGCCACAAGGTGGAAGAGGGAATGATGAACAAAGAAACAGCAGAGCGGAGGAAGCCGGGGCCAGACTTCTGAGGACAGCGCGCAAGAGTGTGGCTCGCGCCAGAGCACAAGGAGAGGAACACAGCCGAGCACCGGAGAGAACTTGAGTGTGAATTCTCCTCCAGACACCGAGCAAGGAACGCTTCCTTGTAGGCACTTTGATTTTTTATATGGCAAGGAATGATTCTCTATACTTATGGAACTTAATGTTAAATTCCAATATAAATGTGTGGCACGAATGATCAAAGCAAACCAATTAACACCTACTTGTCATAATTCATATATTTATTTTTGTGATGAAAGTACTTAAAATGTACTCTTTAATAAGTACTATATAGAAATACCAGTCAAAATATACAACACTGTATAACTTCAGTGACTATTCTGTAATAGATTTTTGAAACTTATTCATCTCAACTCGTTATGTATACTTTTATTAATATTTGCATTTTCTTTACCCATGTTCCCTTTGCCTGGCTCTGACCATGTTTATTCTATTCTCTATTCCTCATTTAACTTTCAAAAAAATCCAGAACCCTATTTCTTGGTATATGTACAAAGCCACTCAAGTTAATATATGAAGAGTTATCGATATGCCAGGCTTCACTGTAGGACTATTCATATTACCCAAAATATGGAAACCAGCTAAGGCTCCATCATTCTGTAACAAAAAAGAAAATTAATTATGTCCACATATCTGAATATTATTCAGCCTTAGAAAAGCAGAAAATTCTACCATTCGCAGCAGCTTGAAAGAATAGAGGTCATTCCGGTGACTCTGGTAATGTAGGAACAGAAGCATAAGCAGCATATGATTGGATTTACATGTGAAAGCCAAAAAATATCAAAACTAAAGAAAAATAACCATTAGGCTGGAGATTTGTCTCAGTGGTTCCAGTGCCCGCCTTGCAAACACAAGGTCCCTGGTTCAATCCCCAGTAATCACATACAACAATACTGGGTGTGGTACGCCTACTGACAATCAGTACCTCATACCACAGATGCCGGGTTTGGTGGCTCAAGCCTGTAATCCCAGCACTCGGGAGGCAGAGGCAGGAGGATTGCTGAGTTCCAGGCTTGCCTGGGCTACATAGTGAGCTCAGGGCCAGGCTGAACTACAAAGCGAGACCGTCTCAAAGAAAATAAATAAATAAATAAATAACCCTAATTTTAACCTGGTGGGATTTAAATCTCACTTCCAGCTTATGGAACTGTAAGATACAGATCCATGTTGTTCTAATTCAAGTGTGATAATTATGGAAGCAAGAGAAACCTAATTATGCACACATATCCCTCTGTTTCTCAGATCCCAAACTTAAAGATCCGCCCTCAAAAATATTACATAATGTTTAAAATATAACATAAAAGTATAAAGGACCTAAATTTATCATTCTCTATTACAGAATAATACTCCATTTTATTTTAAAAACAAAACAAAACAAACAAACAAACAAAACTTCTTTGTCTAGTCCAATGAATGGGCATTTGGGCTGTTTCCAAGATTTAGATATCACAAACTGATCTACTATAAACATGAATGCACATATATTGCTATGACATGAATCTTTTAATTCTTTCTTGTATATACCTAGCAAGGGAATACCAAGGTCAAATGGGAACTCTAATACTCATTTTTTTTGTTTATTTTGTTTTGTTTTTTGAGACAGGTCTCTGTAGTCTAGGCTGGCCCTGAGCTCACTATGTAGCCCACGCAAGCCTCGAACTCAGCAATCCTCCTGCCTCTGCCTCCCAAGTGCTGGGATTACAGGCATGAGCCACCACACCCGGCAGTATGAACTTATTTTTAACAAGGGCAATTTTGGGCCAAAGTGAGCCTTTTTCTAATAAAAAATCACAAAAATCATTAATTGGCCAGATACTTGCCAAAAGTGTTTATGTTTCTCTGATTAGATAACATGAGCAGGTTTTCAATAGTAATACAGTTTGATAATGCCTTTACTTATAAAATTAGCATAAATGTCATGTTTATATATAATGTACCAATAAATAAAATAAGTCAAAAAATAAGCATGGTGAACAAAATATTTTTAATAATTCTAAAATATGATACCAATTCAATTTCTTATAATTTTATATATTTTATTTTTCATAGTTTATAAGACTCAGCATCTTATTTATCCTCTATTTAACATGTAAATATAATTTATTGACGTATAAGTGGGTCTACTTTGAAAGTAGCTTATGACCTTAAACACTCTATTAAAAACAAACATCAAATACAGTGTAGTTTTCATAGTAGAATTATTTTACATTATTTAAATGATATTAAATATGGAAGGGTTTAAATGATTAGTTTAGATTATTCAAATACTTGAATATAGGTATCTTAATAAATGCTTTAGAAACTGATTACAAAGAATGGTCCTTCTCCCAATAAGGCAGTAGTTTTGAGTAGGATGAAAACTGAACTTGCTTCTAAAGTTTTACACTCTGAAATGAAAAGCCATTTATGGTTTTAAAATCTAACAGATGATTATTCTCTGTTCTCCTTTTCCTTACTTCCTCTTTTCTGCATTTGTTTATTTATCTACCTACACTTCAACTGTTGTTTGATTATTATGTATTTGAAATTATAATCAAATCTCATTTTAAGATAAACCAAGTATATGTGGAACAATCAACTTTCATTTTTGGCTGCCATCTACTTTGATATTTTGATGCTTTTAAAAATATTCACAATATCTCCAGGACTTTACAATAAGATAGCTTTCTTTAAAATGGACACAAAAAGGCTATTTGACTGTTCTTTTCTTCACTGTGATGCTTTTTTATTCTTTGGTACCAGATCATTGAATTAAGGGCCTTGTGCTTGGTGGGCAGGAACTGTGCCACTGAGCTACACAGCTGGTTCAATGTTTTTTTAAATATGGCAAAGATGTCAAAATATTGATATGAAATTAATATGTTTAAGTGTTAATGGTTTTATTGGTATATACATTTATAAATTTGAATGAAATGAATATAAATATTATTCGAATGTACTTTAACAGAAAAAGAAACCTAGTGAAACTAACACTGTTGCTGCTAACATGTGATTATAAATGTGTACATACATATTCATCTGATCTTCTGTAAGACACTATTTGCTTTTCAGAAGGGAAGAAAGCAAATGAGACCAGTGACTGGGCTGGGGATGTACCTCAGCGGAGCTGTGACTGCCTCGCAAGCTCAAGGTCCTGACTCCATGCCAGGCACTAGAAAAAAATTTTTAAAAGATGAAATAAGCCAGGCTTGGTAGCTCACACCTGTAATCCCAGCACTTAGGAGGCAGAGACAGGAGGATTGCTGAGTTCAAGGCTCCCCTGGGCTACATAGTGAGCTCAGGGCCAGCCTGGACTACAAAGTGAGACGCTGTCACAAAAAAAAAAAAAAAAAAAAAAAAAAAAAAAAAAAAAAAAAAAAAAAAAAAAAAAAAAAAAAAAAAAAAAAAAAAAAAAAAAAAAAAAAAAAAAAAAAAAGATGAAATAAAAAAGAAAAGGAAATGGTTAAAAGCAAAAAATTTTCAAGAGGAAAATGGTTAATGATGGTTATTCTTAGATGACTGATTTTTGTACAAATTAAACAGATTTCCAATTTTATATGATTCAGTGATTATGTCAATTTATCAGTTTTTAAAATACTTTGTAAATTTTATTCCACCAGGGTGCTTAGTTAGCGCATTGGTACATTTTTACAAATTGTTTTTAATGATTTTCTGACAGTAATTCAACTTTTGGAGACATATTGGAAAAAAATTCCAAACATCAACTATTTCATTGTCTCATTTTGAATGATTAAATGTTCTTGATTAATTTCATAGCATTAATAAATTAAAATAATGTTCTCATAATATTACTTTCTCTCTATATACTGATTCATGCTTTTTAACTGGAACTATTTTTAACTAAAAAGTAGATCACACTGAAGGGTTATTCCCAACTATACTATATGATCATTGATTTTAAAAATTGAAAAGAATTAACATTAATAATCTCTGACACAAGCAAGCAATTACAGTGTGGTTGCAGAACTGAAGATACACCAAAATCAATCACTTCCCTATATAAAAGCAATAAAGAAATGGAATTTTAAATGAAAATAGCATATTTTAATGTTAAATAAAAATTACATGAACCTTTAAATTAGCACCTCCAATAAAATTTCTACGATAATAGGAAAATATATGTCAATGTTCTGTATATGCTATTTCATATTTGTTAAACTCAGAAAATTTAAATTACCAGAACTGAACCCTCTTGTAAACTATAACAGTATACTTTGAGTGAAAAAGTTGTTGTAAGTTAAATAATTGTAAAAAATGCACCATGGAGGTAGAAGATATTCATACTGAGAGAAGTCATGTGCGTTTGGGATTTCTATATTTCTTACTAAATCTTAGTGGGAACATATAACTGCTCTAAAATTAAAGTTAGTTAATTTTTAATAATCAAAATAAAATGACAGTAAATATACAACACGCTTTCCATCTAATCATCAGGTTACCCTAAAGAACTAAGAAGAACTATAAATACTCTAAAATTGTCTATGCATTGTAAATCCACATATCAAAACTCACAAACCTCAAGGGCTTGAGTTCAATCCCTAGTATCTCCCCAAAAAATAAACACCTCACAAACACATACGGTACATAAACATTTTTCATTCTTTCACTAATCTGTAAGTAGAGACAATCATATACTTTTGTATCTGCTCTCATAAGTAACCAACACGAATTATGGTAATTTACCTTGCATTTTATGTGGGCTCTTCTCACTCTTGCATGGGCTTTTTAATAAGCTTAATAATACAAGAAGTTTTAAAATTTGTTTCTAGGAAAAGCTACTATAAAACTTTCCTGAATTTAAGAAAGAAACTACATAGATTTCAAAATCATTGCTTAGTGAGAAAGATTATTGGTTTTGGAATCTGCAAGTAAACCTCATTTGTATTTAATTCTTGCCCAAGTTGTTCCTTCTTATTTTCATCATGGTGCTCGTTAACAAAACACACAAATGAACAAGAAACAGGAAAGTTGATATACCTAAAGTATATGTAAACTCTTCCCTTGTTATATTTAAAAAAAAAAGATATCAACACTAACAAGAAATATAATAGAAATTAAATACAAAAGATACATGTTGCATAAGATTTTAGTGCATCTGTTTATTTTTGGATAATATTCTCAATGAATAATGTGTACTTCAATATGATCTTATTGCCACTTTTATTCTTATATTGAACAATTATAACTTTCAGATTTATCATTGCATAATAACAAAGTAGCTTCAAAAATGCAGGCATTATCTGATAACTCATCCTAAGTGATCAAAAACTTTCTAAACTAATGTGTTATATAAAAATGCTTCTGTCAATTCACAATAATTAAATTGGTGAAGTAGATATTTTTTCTAAGTCAGCTCTTTACTTAATCCATCACAAATTGACCTTATAAATAATCTTCAGACCCTTGCCCTTGGGATCAGATGCTAGTTATTATGTCAGTTAGTTCAAGTTTCATTATCCCACGCTCCAACCATTTCTGAATAAAGTTGCCACAATTTTAACAGTGATGTTTCTATTGCCAACTTTATATTACTCAATTAGCTAAAGGAAAACTTAGTAGAAAACTCTGAAAACTCTGTTGCCCTACAAAATAATTTGAACAGTTAATGCTACATAACAGACATTCTAAAATTTACCAATATAACAATATTTTATAGATACAGTTTCTGTGGGTCAGCAATCCAGCAGAAAATTTTCCAGGTCCTCTGATCTGGAATTAACCATAAAATTGTAATCAAACATCTGTCACTCAGGCAGAAAGGAGTTTTGGCCCTGGTAGAATTAGAGAACTCACTTCCATGGAGAATTCACTCACAAGGTTGTTGGAAGTTCTCAATTCCTCTTTTAATGTTGAATAGAGATTTTGCCTTTGCATGTAGACTCTTCACAGGTTGTTGGATTATTCTAAGGAAATTACCTCAGGCTTCTACAAGAGAAACTACTGAAATTTAAGATTTATTACAGTCTAATATGGACATGATGCACATTCACTTTGTCATAGTCAACTGGTAGCTCAAACTCATATCATAAAACAGCATTGTAAGGGAGCAAATAAAGATGAAACCAGTAAGTAGGTGTTATACAAGGAAGTATGGTATCATTGAATTTCATTCAGTTTCATGGTATGCCTATTTTAATAGAAATATTAAAAAATATTTTGTTTTCTGAAGTAAATGTATAATCTCTGAAAAAAATCACTTTAAATATTTTACAGAACCACCATTCTGTAGGCATTAAGTAGGGATATGAAATTTTAGTGAAAAATCAATATGTACAAAATTAGTGTGGAGACAAAAAAAACAGGTGATGAAAACAGGTGTACAGAATTATAACATTTTTATCATATAAATGTTGGTTCCACCCGTAATAAACACAGGAAACAGGAATTTGACTAAGGAAAATGTGAGATATTCATAAATCTAATTAAAAGTGTTCTATATCCTTGGACAGAACAATTATCTTTTTTTTTTTTGAGACAGTGTCTCGCTTTGTAGTTCAGGCTGGCTCTGAGCTCACTATGTAGCCCACGCAAACCTTGAACTCAGCAATCCTCCTGTCTCTGCCTCCTGAGTGCTGGGATTACAGACATGAGCCATCACACCTGGCACTGTGGTATGTGGTATTGATTGCTGGTGGGCGTGAGTCACCACGCCCAGCATTCTATATGGTTACCAGGATCGAACTCAGGACCTTGCACTTGCGAGGCAGGCACCAGAATCACTAAGCTAAATCTCCGGCCCCAGTTATCTTTATATAATATTTTATTGAGTATGAAGTTCACCCATGAAACTCATTTACAAACTTGGCGCAAAAGTTTCTATCAGTGGCGTAGCTCAGACCACTAAGAACCCTTATGTAGTCTCTATTTATATTAAGTGATTACCTGGACAGGTCTCATTTCTCTTCTATTTACATTTTCCTTTTTCTCTTGAGAAGCCATATATTTTTTCTGTTATTAATGGAATCCATCAGGGAAGAATTGTAAATAATGAGAAAATAACTGGACTTGAATATTATTTTTGCAGAATTTTAATGAAATATTTTGATATTATGAAATTAGAAAACACTGCCCACCTTTTATATTCATACATTCCTATCGTTAAAGAACATATATGCAATTACACTTCTCAGTAATTTTGGTCTCTCAAAATGTCATTAATGTGCAATATTTCATTTTCTGCCAAAGATCACCTACAGCCAGGTATGATATGTTTTTGTTGATTTATTGGTTCTTATTTAAGAGTTTTTCTAAACAGAGCACTCTTATTTCAGAATCATGATTATCAAATTTTAAAATATGACCATTTGAAGTAACACCAACACAAGTTCAATACAGAAGCAAATATTTTCTTAAGAAGATACATGAACTATAAACAATCACTGAAAATTGTATATTATGAATATCAGATATTTCACAAATGAGTTATTACATTTTTCTTTGATCACTTCACAAAATATTAGTATTTATCAAATTCCCCCTGCCATCTGTATACCATTTTGACCAAAGGACAATTAATGAATTAAAAAAGTCATCTCATTTAAATTGTAAATTCTCCTAACATGAATTGCTTAGTTTTCTTTTGGCTGTTTGGCATCACTTATTTTATAAATTTTATATTTGCAGCAATTATTTCAACAAGATATCTGCATGAAGACATTTTAAATTTATTTTCCAGTTAGAACACCCCTAACTGGCAGAAGAACAAGAGAGATTGCAGATTGGTGTTTTAACATGATTTCCTATTCATCCCAGCTGCCAAGGCTAAACTTGTAATTAAGGCATGATCCCACAGCACAACTGGGCACATCAGTGAGTAAACACAACATAAGCCTGTATTGATGGGGAAACTTGGTGGAGACTTTTGTTTAGAGAAATATTTTATAATGGTTATGAATATAATTATAATGATAGATTATACTATAAGTAGCTTGTTCTAGGCTGAATTTGAAGATTTAACACATTCATTCTTAGAATAATACGTAAAACATGAGAATGTTCTCACACCACAGCTATGGTAAAAAAGTACTAGAATACATCTTTGAAAAATGCTGGGCTTTTGTGTGCTGTGGAATCAGACATTGGTCCTTCTCACTCACCTTTTCATGCAAGTTTTATTTCACCATCTCCTTCTTATGCTGCTTCAGAAACCACCGGCAGAGAGAAAAGACAACCAACTATATGGAAAAAAAAAAATTGCCAGCTGTTTCTTAGACAAAAGACTGCTATCTAGAATATATAAAGACCTTTTAAAAAATCAACACTCTGCCCCCCCCCCACCAATTTAAAGACCCAATTCAAAAATGGCCTCTGAAATGAACAGACACTTTTCAGGAAAAAAGTAAAAGCAGCCAAGAAGAACATGAAAAAATGCTTAACATCACTGAACCAGAAAACACAAATAAACTCATATGACATAGGATTATTCAGGAATATGGACATGTATTTAGGAATAACAAAGGTCTTTAACTCCATATGCATTCCAATATTCTAAATATGGGCACTTTCCAAACTTTTGCACATAAAATAATTGAGGTCAAACGGAAAGAAATGTTTTTATTGGGCTGAATATTTCACTCAGAGTGTAGCCAATTTATGTCCACAGTTAAGTCAATTGACTGAAGGAAGCTCTATAAATGAGTTCCACAAAGCTGAGAGGAGGTTTCTTGTTTTTGTGACTAAATAACCCATCCATACATGTATTAAATCTGTATGGTCTGGAGTTTAACAACTATTGAGCTACTTTGATTTTCAAAAAAGTATCTAAAACACTCAGTGGCAGAGGATATTGTAGTTCCAATCATCTACTGGAGAACATTTGCTGAGCATCTTGGATATTTATAAACAACACTAGAGAAACCAATCATTTATCAATCCACAGAGTAGTATCTACATAATATATGGTCTATTAAATCCTAACAATAGATCTCCACAAAGCCAAGCTCATTATTCAATAAAATAACTGCCTTCTACAGAAAGTTAGATGCTCTGCAAAGTAGGACATAATAAGAAAACCTCATAGAATTATGTTTACACTATTAATCATTTTAAAAATTAGTAGATGGGAAATTGAAATAATTTAAATTATCTTATTTAAAACATATTTTAATTAAAACAGTTTTGAGTAAATGAGAGTGAAAAAAATTCAGCCAATAAAAAAGGCCCCTAGATAAACTGAACATAACTTTAAGCAGTAGTTATGAATGTGCTCAAGAATCAAAGGAAATGATGAACACAAAGGAAAACACAGAATGAGTTCAACAAAAAACAAAAGTGAAATCACATTAATAAATATAGTTTAGGGACAAAAGAAATGAATAGATCAAAAAAGTTAGTAGCCTTGAAGGAGACAAACATAAATATATGCACTGAACTGTGAAAAAGAAAGCCATACCATACAGCACAGCTAGTCTTTTCAACATATGATGATGACTAAAAACACAACATTTGGCTGATGCAGTCATCTCCAAAATGCTTCAGGTAGGAGCACTTGTGGGATTTGGAAGCCTATCCAGATACAAACTATAAAACACAAATTTAAAACACACAAACACATGCACACACGCACACACACACACAAACACATATATATGTATGTATATACATATATATACATACATATACAAATGCATATATACAAGTATATATATATGTATATGTGCATGTGGTTGTTTGTGTCAGATCTATTCATAATTTCAGATTTTATAATTCACCACGATGTAGATCTAAAGGTGATTCTATAAATAAAGTATGATTCACCCAGGCAATGAAATGTTATTCAGCTGTTTAAAAATAGCTATGAAGCTGGGTGTGGTGGCTCACGCCTGTAATCCCAGCAAGAGAGGCAAAGACAAGAGGATTGCTGAATTCGAGGCTTGCCTGGGCTACATAGTGAGCTCAGGGCCAGCCTGAACTACAAAGAGGCCCTGTCTCAAAAAACAAAAAAAAAAATAGCTATGAAGACATGAAAAAACGCATAAGTTCAATTAAAGTGCATCTTACTAAGTAGAAGAGATCTATTGGAAAGTGTTATCTGTCCTGTTGTATGAATTTGTGTTGGTCAGCTTGCTTACCCTATAACCCATGATACCTCACTCCACAACTTAATGCAAGAAAAGTTCACTTGGCTCACAACCTCTGATGTTTCATTCAGTGGTAATCTGGCTCCAAAACAAACTCTGTGAAATTTTGTGGTTGGGAGTTGCTCACTCCACAGTGCTTAGGAATCAGTGTAGAATGGTCTGAGGGCTGAGAGAAGGTCACTCAGAATGAAACAGACACCAAATTCACACATTCATGAACCAGACACAAGCAGAAGAGTGCTTCCAGAATTCTCTAAATTACAATCACACAACCACATGCAATGCAATTGTTGGAAGTTCTCCAGTCCTTTGTCTCTGGAAATTGATTTCTTCCTCTAACTCCTATTATAATAGTCCTGAATAAAGTGTTCTTGGCCTGTATAATTTTCTGCTTGAAAATTGTTTGTTTTTCTCATTCTTCTGAAGAGTTGCACTTAACCTGACTTGCCTATATGCGGGAGGTCTAGAGTGCTTTCTTTAATTACAGAAAATTTCCCTAAGTAATGTTTCTTGGAACATGTTCTGATATCCCTACCAAGAATGGGGATGTTAAGTTTGATAGAAGAGGTATATTCCCCTGTGGCTGTCAAAGTCTACTTAATCAGTTCATAAAGGCTAGTCTCAGTTGTTTTTTTTTTTCTAGGCTCTATGGCATGTCACTGCGCGTACTGACAGCCCTTATTTGAGGAACTGTGTAAGCAGCTGTGACAGACAGTTATTGAAACAGCTTCCACAAGCCACAAATATATGCATGCTTTTTTCCTTTATGAAGTTTTCACAAGCATAGACATCTTAGTGACCCGTATTGCAAGGTGCCTCAGAACTACTCCTTCTTAAGTAATATTACAATATCTATCCAGGCAGTTGGAAGCTGACTGCTTCATTAATAACTCAATGTACTTCCAATCTTCCTACTGCAGCTATGATGTTTCTATCAATGCATGCCATCTCATTATTTGAATTGAAATTTTTTGTTTAAATGTTCAAGAGTGGATTATGCAAATGAGCTCTAGAAAGTATGATAGCTTTTATAGAGTGGGAAATTTCTATAGGAAACTTGGTGTGCGAATGTGATGAGGGGAAGGAATAAATATAATACAGAAAGAAAATAAAAGAGCATGTATAAAGGGGGTGAGGAAGTGGGGGTGGGTAGGGATATGGGTAAAAATGAGAATTAACTTTTGTCATATACTGGTACAAATTCCCCAATGTTATACGTGATTTTGAGATGTATATAAATTGTACCAATAAAGAATTCAATTAAAAAAAAGAGTGGATTGTTACCAGGTAAGTCAATAGATATCTTTAGAAAGCACAGTATGTAAATTAACAAGCATAAGTATCTTATCCAGCTTTTCTTTCATTAGAATTTCCAAAATTGCAAATTAAGAGTACCACAGAGTAGCTTGTTATATTCACTAAGAAATCAGACTAATAAAATTAAAATTATTCTGGGACTGGAGATTTAACTCAGTGTTTCTGGCTCCTGCCTCCTAAGCACAAGGTCCTGAGTTCAATCCCCGGTAACCACATACAGTGCTGGGCATGGTGACTCACACCCACCAGCAATCAATAGCACATACCACAGTGCTGGGCGTGGTGGCTCATGCCTGTAATCCCAGCACTCGGGAGGCAGAGACAGGAGGATTGCTGAGTTCAAAGCTTGCCTGGGCTACATAGGGAGTTCAGGGCCAGCCTGAACTACAAAGTGAGACCCTGTCTCAAAACAAAGCAAAACAAAAATTAATATTCTGCTCTGACTAATGGCTTTCCAAAAAATGTACTTAGGTTATTTGTGTTACATTTGAGTTAGAGTCATACATTAAAGACATTGTTATAAACATTCTTTCTAAACCAGGCATGGTGGTGTACACCTGTAAACCTACCACTCAAGAGCAGGAGGGAGGAGGATCACCATGAGCTCAAGCCCAGCCTGAACTACACTGCAAGACTCCGTCTCAAACCAACCAACCAGCCACCCAAACAAACAAAAATATTTTCTAGTCACTCATAATGTTCAAGTTAATTAATAAGTTTCTATGCCAGAATTTCAAATAAATGATACCATTCAAAATTCAATTGATCTTGGAAAGGTCCAAAATAATATAAATTGAAAAATGTATTCTTTCAAAAAATGATAATTAAAACACAAGATATTCACATGCAAATAATAAAGAAGTAAAACTAAAATAAATTTTAAACTCTTATTCACAATACATAAAATCTATGTCAAATGATCTAATGACACTAGAAAACAACCAAAATTAAACAGTGAGAGTTCCTTAACATTGCTGTTGATAATGATTCCTTGGATATACCACAAAAATCAAAGACAACAATAGAAAAAAAGAGCCATGTGAGATTACATTGACCTAACTCATTTCTGTATGGCAAAAGAACTTTAAAACTGAGAATTAACCTATGTATTAAAAGAAACAATTGCAAACATTTATCAGACAATAGATTAACATCTAAGATTTGTAAGAACTCATACAACTCAATAGCAAGAAAATATGACTAGAATCTGAAGACACATGCCTTGCCAGAAAGCAACATGTATGTCCTCTAGTTCAATTTCGAAACTGAATTCGAAATTCGAATTCCTGCTTCCCAACTAAAATTTGGAGGCAGGCCTTTACAGTTCACATTCCTACCAGAACTATGGTCTTCTAGGTGTCTATCAATACCTCACATTCATCTCTGTTTACAGGATTCTGGGAGTTCTCTAACCTGCTTTTCCAAGGCTTTCCAAACTTCACTACCAAACCCATTCCAAACTACATAGGTATAGTCACAGCAACAACCTCACTCTTGTGTTCAATTTTCTGTATTAGCTTTTGCTTCTTAGAGACTTCCCAACATTCGTAATTAAAGCAGGAAAGCTTTAATTTGTTCATAGTTTCAGTTCAAAACTAGCTGATGAGGCACAGACATCATACCAGAAGTTCAGGTAGAACAAAGCTTCTTACTTCCTGCTGGTCAGGAAACAACACAACAGGGGAAGGGTAACAGAGAGGAAGGGTGAGGAGCAGACCACGCCCCACTACTGACTCCCACGTACCTAGAAGTATGCTCCACCAATCCTGGAGTGGTCTCATGCAAAAATCAGTGAAGGTGAAACTCCGTCCTAACTGTCCCATGACTCTAGTAGGTATAAAATGGTACGGAGGTAGTAGAAAAAGAATAAAAGATAGCTAGGAGACCTGAAAATCAGGTCTAAGAGTTGTACTTTTAGAAGTCTGAAACTTTTGGGCTTCAGTTGATCCCTACAGACCTATCATACAAAAAATTCCTTAGGAATACCCAAACTCCATAAATAGAAATAAAATGAGAAAATAAGAGGTCTAAGATAAAAAGCCAGATTGAGAGAATGCAAATAACTCTTATTCACCTTAAAAATACAAAATAAACTCATATCAGTAATATGAGCAATACTCTTCGAGAGGGTTGGTCAGTATTTCCATCCTCTCAAGAAAAGTATAAATGTTTCCTGTTTCAGAAAATAATTTACAATGGGAAGGAGACAGACAGACAGACAGACAGACAGAGACATAGGAAGACAAAGTCCACAATCTTTTTTAAGTGCACACTTTAAAATTTCTACCTAGTAAAGCCCTTCCATTTCCTTTTACTAACTAGACCTGAATTCTTTACGTTCTATTTTTCTAATTCTTCACAATTCCTTTTAATGTAAATGACTGCTAGTATTTATGACTCACAAACAAAACAATAGACTAGTTTAGCTGAAATTGATTTCTTATTTTTTTAGCTTTTATCATAACTGTGATATGGCTACATATCTAAGTTATATAAGTCATATTTGCTATGGTAATTTTTAGTATATTGGCAGCAAATGGGAAAGCAAGCTTACTTAGTAAGTAAATCCACTCCAATGAAAAGGAAGTTACAAAGGGGCATCTGTATCGTGGAACCATCCATCTTTCTCTTTAATAAGTCACCAACTTCAACAACTTTGCTTTGTCTTAATGTCATTTCTGCTAACAATTAACCTTGTGGTTAATTTTTTTTTTTTTTTTTTTTTTTTTTTTTTTTTTTTTTTTTTTTTTTTTTTTTTTTTTTTTTTTTTTGCTTTTTGAGACAGGGTCTCGTTTTGTAGTTCAGGCTGGCCCTGAGCTCACTATGGTGCTCAGGCAAGCCACCGCAAACTCAGCAATCCTCCTGTCTCTGCCTCCCGAGTGCTGGGATTACAGGCGTGAGCCACCACGTCCGGCATTGTGGTATGCGATGTGATTGTTGGTGGGCGTGTCTCCATGCCCAGCATTATATGTGGTTACCGGGGATCAA
>PVIC010045053.1:0-14773 GCA_004025085.1 Thryonomys swinderianus
AAAGAAAGAAAGAAAGAAAGAAAGAAAGA
The DNA here is from genome assembly GCA_004025085.1 of Thryonomys swinderianus. Taxonomy (NCBI): domain Eukaryota; kingdom Metazoa; phylum Chordata; class Mammalia; order Rodentia; family Thryonomyidae; genus Thryonomys; species Thryonomys swinderianus. The sequence continues at coordinate 30 of PVIC010045053.1, forward strand.
AAGAAAGAAAGAAAGAAAGAAAGAAAGAAAGAAAGAAAGAAAGAAAGAAAGAAATGCTCAGGATCACTGGTCATTCGAGGGATGGAGATGAGAACAACACTGAGATTGCATCTCACTCTAGAAAGAATGGCTGCTATTGAGAAATTAAACAGCAATAAATGCTGGCAAGGCTGCTGGGGGAAACGAACCCTTCTCTGCTGTTGGTGGGATTGCAGACTTGTACACCCATTGTGGAGATCAGTGTGGAGACTCCTTAGAAAACTAGGATTAGAGGTCTCATTTGACACTGCTATTTGCCTGCTAGGAATATACTCAAAAGAATTAAAAGAATCATATTGTAAATACATATGTGGACCCATCTCATAGCAGGTCTGTTTGTGATAGCTCAATCTTGGAAACAACCCAGATACCCATCAACTGGAGACTGGATAAAGAAGATGTAGGATTTTTAAAAAAATATATAAAATGGAGTATTACTCTGCCATAAAGAACAAGTTTCATTCATTTATGTGCAAGTGGACACACCTTGAGGACACACTAATAAGAAAGTTTCATGGGCCCTGATCAGAGCCAGTCTTTGTAACTACCAGTCCAGTGTTCTATTACTGTCTCTTTACTTCTGGCCCAGTAATAATCAGCCAACTCTCAAAATTTTGTCACTGAAAGTAGTTCGAACCATTTGTGGGCACTTTTGGGCAATTCACATGCAAAAATCCCACATTTCCTACATTTGAGCCTGGAACTGAAAGCCTACAGATCTATGATTCTTAATTGTGCTATGTCAGCCGGTCTTGAATAAGAACCACTTAGCAGATTAGTAAATTTCTGGGTATACCTGTGGATGATTGACATGCAGACCAGCAAAAGTGGGACAAGTCACTCCCTAGATGTTGGTGACACTGATTGGCTTATAGGTTGGAGAAAGAAATGTTTCTCTTTTTTTTCAGGATAAAAGACCTTTGTTGATCTTCACTATTGCCAGTGGACATTAGTCTCTATTTTCCTTAGCCTTCCAGTACAGACTCTTCAACCCTCCGATGCAGACTCACACTGGTGATGTGAGAGTGAGCATCCAAGTATTCAAACAAACTGCTACTAGATTCTGGTCTTCAGCACCCAGATGGCCACTTCACATTCTTCTGCCTCTGATTCCATAGATAACAACTGTGAGTCTTATCTTTTGCCTACCTAATAAATCCTTTCTACTTTATATTGTTTCTATTCCTCTAGGAAAATCATAACTAATGTAGATTTTGATACTAGAGATGTCTTTGAACTAGCCTAGAAAAATCATACAATACTATAAACAATCTTAGCAGGTGAGTCTAGTCACAGCTAAGAAAAGGCAAATTCTTATAGAAATGCAGACAGTCCAGACTAGGCTCAGGATGCTTCAAATGGGAATAACAACTCTACAGACATTGAAACACAATCTATATGTATTGTGCTCTGGCAGAAACACTTTTTGATTTTGATCATTACCTGAAAATTTATAGGAGCCTGAGATTAAGGACTTTAGACTAATTAATGCAGCAGAGGAAATTTTAAGGCCATGACATGGCAAGGTCTGGGAGCTTTAAATCAGAAATATAGTGAAAAGCAGGAGCAAAACCAGAACAGAATGATGTAAAGTTTGGCCAGAAAGGAGAAACCTGAAAAATTTGTGCCTTCAAGGGCAAAGATGTTGAAAAAAAATTGCTATTAAAAAGAAGTCATGTACTCTACAGCAGTGTAGTAAAAAAGATGCCTCAATTCCTGATTCAGGAATCAGGAAGATCTAGCTCTTTCCATGTGCAAGGATGCAAAACTGAGAGGTTTTGCTTTGAGAATCTTAGGTCCTATGCTATAAAAAGGTCTACTTGGTAACTGATTCCCTAAAATTCTCTTCACAGTGCATTGAGGCATTCAGAGGCTACTGTCACCATGAGGCAATGGGGCCTGACTAATGCTTTAGCTGGTTGCATATCTTAGGGTCATCCATGTGGTACTAGTCTTATAGGAATATGAAACAGAAGAGATGAGGAGCCATGAAGACTTCTTCCCAGATTTCAGAATAATGCCTTGGAATCCAGATAGTGTGACCATGAGAGGGTAGTGCATGAAGTTGTGAGAGGAAAGCTAAATGTACAAGGGTGATTCCACTAAATTAGAAATGCTAGAAAACTAGAGCATCTTTTGAAGGAGGTCACAATGAGTAAAGCTGTGCCAACAGAAAGGCCAAAGTGCCTTTGATCAGCAATTCTATTGGATTAGGGCTGCCTAAACCTTTTGGAGCTTACAGGCCACCACGATTTGCCCTGAGTTCTGGATATTAATTTCAATATTTCATGTTTGCTTTGCTGAAGTTTTGTCTTGATTTGGTCCCATTTCTTCAGATCCCTCTTTCTCTTTTCTGTAATGGAAAGGTTTATCATGTACAGTTGTATGTTGGCAGTGTTTAACTTTCTTTTGACTTTTATAATGCTATCTGCTAATAGCTTGCCTTGAGTATCAGAGGAGACTGGAGTTAGACTTCTGCAGTGCTGAAACTGGTAAGACTTTGCTTATTTTAAAGATGAATAAAGTACATTTTTCAAGAGATTTCCATGTATAATTTTTCTTTTTGAGACAGGGTCTCGCTTTGTAGTTCAGGCTGGCCCTGAGCTCACTATGTAGCCCAGGCAAGCCTCGAACTCAGCAATCCTCCTGTCTCTGCCTCCCGAGTGCTGGGATTACAGGCGTGAGCCACCACGCCCGGAAATTTCCATGTATAATTTGAGGTCCAGGGTGAAATGTTATGGATTAAATGTTAATATCTCCAAAATTATCAGTTGTATGGAAGGTTGTTAGTGCATGGGTTTGCTATGCTCATGAGTGGATTCATCCACTGATTGGTGAATAAAACAACATGCTGTTGGAGGGAAAGATCGGCCAGAAGAGTTGGATCACTTTAGGTATGACCTGCAAGGGTGTACATCCCTCCCTTCCTTGCTTCCTGACCACCATGTTGTGAATAATGGCTCTACTACTGTCCTTACACCGTACTATTTTGCTTTGGAGTCAGCTGACAATAGACTAAAATTATAAGCTAAAGTAAACTTTTCCTCCCTTTAATTTGTGGGTGTCAGATACTATGTCCCAGAAAAGGGAAAGTGACTCAGATAGAATCTGAATCTAGCTAACTAGCTGATACTGATGTATGGCACAATCTAGTTTGAGGACTATGATATTATTCTATATAGAAATCTTACTGCATAAAAAAATTAAGAGAGCTATCCTTACACAGATGTGCTGGCAAGATTTTTACCATGGCTGTGTCAACACATTCTGTCCAGAGGTGTCTCTCATTAAAATTTGTTGCTCTAAAAAGCTGAAATTGCTCCTTGCTCTGAATAGTCACTCTGGTCTCTCAGGATCTGTTTTCTTCTTTAACCCTGTAAGAGTTCTACAAAGTCTGAATAAAGACATTCTGTGCCTTTGAATCTTTTCCTGCTTATTCAGTTCCATTTCCTTCAGCTATCCCTCACATTACACTGATTTAATGTCTCTACACAGCCTTCTCAGTATCCTTTGAAATCAAACTTCACTGAGTTCATGTCCATGTTCATATTTGGAGTCTCAAGTTTGGTGGTTTTGCACTGAGTAGTGGTTTGTCCACTGGAGAGCAGTTTTGAATGCTACCTGACACAGAAACATCCATCATAGAATTTGCCTGTTACATATATAACCTCCCTCTTGTACAGTCATCTCTACCTTTATATAAAGACTTAATATTTTCCACTAAATGTCACTTTGATCCCATATCTAAACATGAGTATGCATCCAAGTATGATGGCACAATCCTGTCATCCCTGGACTTGGGAGGCTGAGGCAAGAGGATCGCTATGAGTTGGAGGCCAGCCTTAACTGCAGAAGGAGATTGTCTCAACAACAATGACAACAACAACATCAACAAGTGTACAGATACTTAAAATCCTTGTTAACTATGAAATCTAGCCTGGTTTCATCAATAACTGAGCAGCATATGTCTTCAGACTATAGATTAGACAACCAAGAACATGGGAAAACAATTTTTACTAGCTGTTTATCAGACAAAGGGCTATTATCAACAATATATAAAGAACTCAATCAGATCAGCCTCCCCAAGTTTAAAGACCCAATTCAAAAATGGGCATCTGAAATGAACAGACATTTTTCAGAGGCAGAAGTCAAATCAGCCAAGAAGCATATGAAGAAATGCTCGACATCACTGGTCATTCGAGAGATGCTAATAAAAACAACACAGATTTCATCTCACTCCAAAAAGAATGGCTGCTACCACAAAATCAACCAACAATAAATGCTGGCGTGGCTGTGGGGAGAAAGGAACCCTTCTCCACTGTTGGTGGGATTGCAGACTTGTGCAACCATTGTGGAGATCCGTGTGGAGATTTCTCAGAAAACTCGGACTAGGGGTCCCATTCAACCCTGCTATCCCCCTGCTAGGAATATATCCAAAAGAATTTTAAAAATCACATTGGAAAGACAGATGTACACCCTTGTTCATAGCAGCTCAGTTCATGATAGCTCAATCTTGGAAACAACCCAAATGCCCATCAACTGTACTGAATAAAGAAGTTGTGGGTTTTTAAAAATAAAATGGAGTATTATTCTGCCATAAAGAATGACAAGATTGATTCATTTATATGCAAATGGAGACACCTGTGCAAATGGAGATACTAATAAATGAAATAAATAGATCACAGATAGGCAAATACCGGATCTTCTCTTTGATATGAACACCTGTAGATGCAAATGAGCTCTAGAAAGTATGGCAGCTTTTATAGAGTGGGAAATTTCCATAGGAAATTTGGTGTGGGAATGTAATGAGGGGAAGGAATAAATATGATACAGAAAGAAAATAAAAGAGTATGTATAAAGGGGGTGGGGAGGTGTGGGTGGGTAGGGATATGGGTAAAAATGAGAATTAACTTGTGTCATATACTGGTACTAATTCCCCAATGTTACATGTGATTGTGAGATGTACATAAATTGTACCAATAAAGAATTCAATTATAAAAATAGATTCATTTTCTGAATCATTACACAAGTATCAATTTGAATAGAGCTCAGTATAGGCCCTTGTGCCACTGCAATGTATTATTCTACAAATTAAGAAACTGCAATTGATAGCTAATGTTCATTTACAAACTCACATGATAACCTGTATATGTCATGGCCTCAAGAAAACCTGACTGCAGTATGATATTGGACAGTGGCTAGCCTGTACACTGTCAGGCTTGGGTTGTCTCACACTGGATGTGACCCTCCCTTCTCTTCTGTCAAAGAACTAAGGAAGAATAATATTAATCACTTTTCTATAACTCTTATATATTTGCATTGCTTGCATGAAACGCTGACAATGGAAAAACTTCCCAGAATTGCAGTAAGTATAAAACGAGTTTTCACCTTTTCTAATAATTGATTCTTTTGTGTAGTTCTTTGTGTTCCTGCACTCACACATATTCATGGAACCATCGCCAGAATAGTGACACAGTTCAGATTCAATGGCCCAAAGAATTTGCTTGCATTGCCCCCATGTATTACATCCTCCTCCGTCCCTAAATTTTCCTGTAGTTGTTAAACTGGATTATTGATTTAATTGGCTCATGAGTCAGCTAGGGGATTAGTAAAGCACAGTACTAAACACATTTAGCTTTATCATGGAGGTGTGCCTGGTCTTAGGGTCTGTATCTGTTCCCTAGCCCCATTTCTCTGCACTGTTGCTCCAGTGTGTTTTCTTGCCACCATGGATGGGAAAGCGGCTTCCTTCTGCCATGTCCCTTGAGGATATTGTTTCAGTCTTGCAGCCAGCTAACCACGGACTGAGCCCTCTGAAAATATGAGTTGAAATAATCTTTCCCACTTTTGATTTGTGTCAGGTATTTTGTCCAAGCAATAGGAAAGCGGAGTAAAACATTTGGAGAAGGACTATTCTGTTATTAAAATTTTCCTTTTACTAAAATATCATGTAAATGTAATTGTATTATGTATGTGTTTTTTTTTTCCCTCTAGTCTCTTTTACTTGGCATAGTATATTTGAAAATTAAGATCAACTGTTACACGTGTGAGTGCTTGCCTCTTTTCCATTGGATGTGTTGGGGTTTTTGTTTATTCAATTATTGGTATGCATATGACTTTTTTACACATTTTGTGTTTTTCAGTAAGGCTGTTATAGACACTCAAATGCATATTTTGTGTGAATATAAAATTTCAATTATCTGGATCAAATACTTTGCAGTGTGATTTTTAACTCACCTGAAAAGTGCAATTTTAATCCACTAGGTAGACAACTAGTTATTGAATTCATGGTATTCACACTGAGCTACACCTCTATCCCTTTTTATTTTGTAAATTTTGATACAGGGTCTGGTTAAGTTACTCATGCTAAGCACAGATTTTTATTTTCATACCTCAGCCTCCCACCCAGCCTAAGAAAGTGACAAACTGCCATCCAAAATGATTGTGCCATTTTACATTCATAGTATTGTTATTTTTGCAAAACTAGGATTGGACTTTTTCATCCCTAGTAGTTATTACCCAAGGGTTTTGTTTCTATATACTTTAGAGCAAATACTCCAGGAACAGAAATAAAGCAGATATTTGTTGGATGTTATTTATGGGAATGTATTTTCCTTCCACATTTCATATATGCCCTTTAAAAATTTATTCTGTACATGGTCCCTTATTACTTGTAAAATAAAAGCCAGTGTCAGGGCCTGGTTCAAAGTCTTTAATCAGCTAATTCTCTCATTGCATGTTTTCTTAAAAATTTTTATTGCTACATTTTATATACACATCATGATTACACTCAACATTGAGGATTTATACCTCAGGATATGACAGTTTAATTCAGTTTAATTTTTTCCTATTCCCCTATCCACCCTACAAAGCCTGCCCCTATATACATATGTTTTGTTTCCTTTTTTATTATCATGTTTTTTCTTTTCCCTTGCTACTTATCCCTACCATTTTCTCTTTGAATATTTTCTATTTCACAATCTATTATTCATTCTAGAACTCATTTACATCTTCAGATTCTCATACCAGAGAAAAGATACAGTATTTACACATCTGTGAGCTATTTATTTCACTTATGAGTATGTCCTTAAAGTATGTCCATTTGAGTATCAATGACTCAAACATCATTCTTTATGGCATAGTAATACTCCATTATATATTTTTAAAAACATCTCTTCTTTATCCAGTCTAGAGGTAATAGGCATTTGAGTTGTTTCCAAGATTTAGCTATCACACACTGAGCTGCTATGAACATTGGTGAAAAGACATATGTGCATGCATGCTTAACTTCACCACCACATTATATCACATATCCTACTCATATCAGACAAATCAACTTATTTCTTTTACTCATATCCCATCCACTTCATTCTAAATGTATTGTGAATAATCACAGCTATAAATAAAATATATTTCAGACCACTCTATGAACTGTGTGTTACAATATCATAGTATAGTATAGTATAGCATAGTATAGTATAGTATATCCCCCACAGTAGTTTACTTTCCTTTCCATTTTACAAGTAAGCAGACAAGAGTTCAGATAAATTAAATAATTTAGTTCATTCAGATAGTGAGCTTCAGAAGAAATAAGAAAAGAATCCCTAAAAGATAGAGTCTCAAATATTTAACATAGCATTGAATATCCTCAATGATCTTTCTAGCTTTGTTGACAGGTAATGTACTGTAGAGGCTGAGAGCATGGATTCTGTCTGGATACAAACCTTCTGGATTGAAATCTTAACTGTGCCACTTGCTGAATGTGGAATAGTAAACAAATTACTTAACTTTCTTAGGCCTTTCTTTCTAAACTGTCAAAAGGAGATTTTATGAAAATAACACCAGCCTAACTCATAGGTTTAATGTGAGTTAATACATGTTAAATGACACTATTTCTGATGCATGATAAATGATCTAAAAAATTAACTATTGATATAACTTTATACTATCATCTTTGTCACTCTGATCAATCTTCTATATTCTTCATTGTCCTGCTTCCATTCATGTACCCATGCTCTTCTCTGAATATCATCTATATGTGTGTTAACCCACTTCATTTGTTCCTGGCCCAGGTCAAGTATCTCCCCTTCCGATTAAATGCAATGGATTCCTTCAGCTAGAAGACAGCCCTCTCTCCTCATTACTCCAAGAATAATTTGCTTATACATATGTCATTATAATGCCTTTCAATTGCTGACTGATTAAGTTTGGAAGGAGCCTGTTTCTTCCATGATTCATTATGTTCAAGAATGTCAATATATTCCTTTTTCTGTTGCTTTCACTATTCAGCATGATAGGTGGCAGAAGACCTCATATGCCATAAATTGCTATTGAATTTCATTCATCCTTTTTTTTTTTTTGAGACAGGGTCTCGCTTTGTAGTTCAGGCTAGCACTGAGCTCACTATGTAGCCCAGGCAAGCCTCAAACTCAGCAATCCTCCCGCCTCTGCCTCCTGAGTGCTGGGATTACAGGCGTGAGCCACCACTCCCGGCCATTCATCTTTTTTTTTTTACATTCAGCAGTAGCAGCTACATCCTAGATCAAACTGATCGATGCTTCCCTCTGAAGTTAAGCCAGCCAAGACTTTCAACTCCTCTTTGAAACTATTTTTATTTTGTGTTAATATTTGCCATGTTGAGTTTCATGAGCCAAATTTCTACAAGTGTGGAATAGACCTGACCTAGGTTAGTTGTCCTATAGTTAGTTGTGATACACTTTGGCGTTTGCCCTTTTAGTAGAGATGAGGTTAATGTGTAGTTCTCAATTCTTGGCACTGATATAGACATTGATTCTGACATCGATTCCATGTATCTCTAAGCAACTATATAGAACTGGAGCTCTTCCTGTCTCCGACATCCACAATAGCTTCCAAATTGGATATGTTTTCAACCAGGCTCAGGTGCACACATTTCTAAATCTAACTTCATATAACATTCAACCTTCTGTCTTTGTGGGGTATCAGGTGGGGGTTGTTGCTACCCAGAATGGCTAGAAGTCTTCTAAACTCTGATGTTGTGAGGATAGAGTCAGTGCAGAGAACAAATAGACAAGATTAGGTATTAAAAAAAAAACTCTAGACTCTCAAGAATGGTATGCCCAATAGTTCCATCTGAAAACATCCAGTATAAGCTCAGCAGGAAAACCATTACTTATCATCCCAGTTGCACACATTTTTCTCTCAAAACTCAATTGTATTGATTTATAACCACCCCCCCAGGAATCAATCAAGTCCATAAGTCAGGGGTCCACTTTATTGCTCCTCCTTTGTATTAGAAAGGATTCACAGACCCACTATACTCATGTACTGTCATCCATTGTCTCATTAAGAGTTAGAGTTGTTCTGCTTAAAATTAACTATTGAGTTATATCAACAACACTAATCTCTCAGCACTATACCTAGAATTGGGGATGACAGTGGTCATCTTATTTTATGAAAAGGATAAGTAATTATAATGACGTGCAGAAGTCCTCTTTAGGGGCTTTTTGAATCACAAACAAATGACTTTTTGAAATAAGCATTTTTCTCTTTTGTCATCATAGATTTCATTTAATGATTTGAAGCTTGTAGACCATAAATAAAAAGCACACACACACACACAAAACCACTTGATTAAAATGCAGCAATCTGGGGCAAAAACACTGTATTTCAAGTCTAAGAGTGGCTTTTAGCAATGTAATTAAAAAGAGATGGTAAATTACTACCCCCTTGGGAATCTGGGTCCTGAACACCTGGATGCTCTTCATAAGAGCTGTGACTCTCCCCAGCACTTTCCATCCGGTAAACCCTGAAGCAAAACAGATTCCCAGAATCAGACATTTTTTTAATTCTTCACAGAGCCCTCTATTTGAATTATTACTATGACCACAGAAGATAGGCCCAAATATCTGCGGATCTACAGAATATTAAATATTATATTTACCAGCATTTAATACAGTCTTCCTAACGGAGAATCTTTAATTATTTTCCCTTTTATGGTCTAGATATGAAGTCACTATCAAAATTACCATTGTTTTATACACTTCTGGGCAATCTGTGATTTCTGAATAAAGGATTTCAATTAGAAGGGGGAAAGTTCTACTCTTGTAGCTACCTGTAAAAGTAAAGAGTTGGTCATATCTGTATGAGGATAGACGTAGGAGGGGCAGAATTAGAAGGACAAGTGTAACTTTTCATACTAATAAGTACCTGGGCAATAATTTGCATGCATGGAAAGATATCTAGGATCCTAATCCACTGTTTAGTGAGAGACATTTTTCAAAATATCATAGTAGTAGTAGAATAAAAATTGTACTATTATTATATTACTTAGGTTTTAAATCCTAACTCTATCATTTCTCAGTTGTAAAAACTTAGGCAAAATGCCACCTTTCTAAGCCGCAGTTCTTCTGTCTTCAAAATGAAGATAATACCTGCCCCATAAGTTTGTAGAAAATTGTAAATAAAATGGTAGAATAGAAAGAGTGGGTTATTCATTCATCCATGACATCTATAGAGAATGTAACGTTTTCTCTTGGTAACAATGTATCTAGAGGCCAAAATATAATAGAATAAACAGGTGAATATGAGTCCTGTAGGGAAATATGCACTTTGGTTTGATCGCCAAGGATAGATCAGGCAGTATTTACTCAAGAAACCATACTAAAGCATTCAATAATCCCAGGTGGAATACACTTTTATTTCTCAAGACCTAGCAGTAAAGAAAGTGGACTTAGGTTAGGGATTAGAATCTTTGAAAATATTTTTTCCCATCACTTTCTAAATCTGAAACCTTATGCAAATAAATTTCTCAGTCTGCAGTGGGTGAAATGGAGATAGTAATGGAGTAACTATATAGCACTTAAATCAGTAACTCATGTTCTATAATTAGTGAAGAAGTTATTTTTACCACCTTCCCACTGCTACTAAAAATTCATTGAATTTATCTGTTATAATTTTGTGGCACACACCAATTTCTCAAAGAACTCTTCCAATACAAATAATACATACTTACTATAAAAATTTCAAAGAAGTGCATATTTCATACAAGAGATGACCAGTTAAGTTTTGTCTTGTTTTACTTTTTGAGATGGGATATCACTACATAGTTCAGGCTGGTAAGAACTCATAGCTATTTTCCTGCCTCGCCCTTCTTAGTGCTGAGACTATAGGCATGCACTACCATAATAAGTGATAACCACTTATTTTGTATGACTATATTCATACACAGAGACAGGGATTGAGACAAAGGAGAGAGAAGCATCTTTCATTTGCCCTTTTTACATAACAAAGAACAAAGAAATGCATATTTCTCTTAGACACTCTTTTTCGTTTGGAAATCTTTGAATGACATCTAATATCATTGTTAATATTTTATCATGCAGTGATTAAAAAACAAATACAAAAAATCACTGATTGTATCACAGTCATATCTAAAAATTTTAGTATGTATAATTCCTTTATGTGCAAGAAAAAAGTATTTAGACTAGAAGAGTATCCCAAGCATTAAAATGCACTACAATATATCTAGTGTGTCACAGAGATTGATGGCTCTCTGGAAATGAATTTATAAAGAGCTTTACACATACGACAGTATCTGACTTTATGTACCACTGCATACTTTGGTGGACCCAGGAAATTCATGTTTTGCTGGTAAACCACCTGAACTGACTTTGCATGCAAGGTAGAACTGTCCTAAATTAAGGAAGAGGTGTTCCATTTGGGCCAAAGAGTTGGGAGAGAGACAGAGACCAAGGAAATAAAGGCAAGAATGGAGAATACAATCACCACAGTACTTCACTTTAATCATCAGAGTAAATCTATTGTCAAATAAATAATCGAGTGAGAGATAGGGAGGAAAACTTATGAAAATGTTGCTTTTTTCTTTCATATTTAAATGAAAAAGTAATGAAGTAAAACTTACAAATAAAAATACTCTTTTATTTTTTACTGAACTCTTTATTGGTACATTTTATACACAGCTCACAATCACACTCAACATTGGGGAATTTGTACCAGTATATGATACAAGTTAATTCTCATCTTTACCCATTTCCCTACCCGTGGACAACCCTCACCACTTACATACATGGACTTCCTTTTTTGTTTTCAAATCATATTTATTCTATCCCCTCATTGCCTTCCCCCACCTCATTCTCTTTGAATATATCCAATATTACAAAATCTATCAAATTCTAGAACTCATTTGCATCTACAGGTTCTCATACCAGAGAAAATGTATGGTATTTCCTATGTGTGATTCATTTATTACACTTATTAGTGTATCCTCAAGGTGTATCCACTTGCACATAAATGAATGAAATTTATCATTCTTTATGACAGAGTAACACTCCATTTTATTAAAAAAACAACAACAACAACAGCAACAACAACAACAACAACAACAACAACACACTTTCTTTCTCCAGTCTCCAGTTGATGGGCATTTGGGTTGTTTCCAAGATTGGGCTATCACAAACTGAGCTGCTATGAACATGGGAGTACATATGTCTTTCCAATATGAATCTTTTAATTCCTTTAGGTATATTCCTAGCAGGGGAATAGCAGGGTCAAATGGGACCTCTAATCCTAGTTTTCTGAGGAATTTACACACTGATCTCCACAATGGTTGTACAAGTCTACATTCCCACCAACAGTGGAGAAGGGTTACTTTCTCCCCACAGCCTCACCAGCATTTATACCAGTTGATTTCGCAAAAGCAGCCATTCTTTGTGGAGTGAGATGAAATCTTAGTGTTGTTTTCACCTGCATCTCTCGAATGACCAGTGATGTTGGACATTTCTTCATATGCTTCTTGGCTGCTTTGACTTCTGAGAAGTGTCTGTTCATTTCAGATGCTCATTTTTGAACTGTGACTTTAAAATTGGGGGGACTGATTTGATTAGTTCTTTATACATTCTAGATAGTAGTTCTTTGTCTGACAAACAGCTAGTAAAGATTTTTTCCAGTGTTGCTGGGTGTCTTTTAGTGGTGCCAGTGGTTTCTTTTGCTGTGCAGAAGCTTTTTAGTAGAATTAGATCCCATTTGTTGATTCTTTCTGCTAGTACTCCTGCTATAGAGGTTTTGTTCATAAAGTCTCTGCATAAGCTGATGTCTCCAAGAGTTTTACCTAACCTGTTTTCCAGCAGGCCTATTGTATCTGTTTTAATGTTTAAGTCTCTAATCCATTGTGATTTTAGTTTAGCATATGGTGAAAGAGATAGGTCTAACTTTAGTTTTTGGCAGGTTAAAGCCCAGTTTTTCCAGCACCATTTGTTAAAGAGGCTTTCTTTTCTCCATTGAGGATGCTTGGCTCCTTTGTCAAAGATAAGGTGGTTTAGTGTATCAGGAGTTGTTTCTGGATCTTTTAATCTATTCCTCTGGTCCTCAAGTCTGTTACTTTGCCAGTACCATGCAATTTTTATCACAGTGGCTTTATAGTACAGTTTTAAGTTGGGGATTGTAATACCCCTTGTTATGTCGTGGTTGCTTAGAATTCTTTTGCTATTGTAGGTATCTTGTGGCTCCACATGAATTTTTGGATTATTTTCTCTAGCTCTGTGAAGTATAGTGTTGGAATTTCAATTGGAATTGCAATGAATCTGTATAGTAGTTGTGGGAGTTTAACCATTTTGATGATGTTGGTTCTCCCTACCCAGGAACAAGGGATGCCTTCCTATTTTCTGATATCCTCTCCTATCTCCTTTTTCAGAGTCCTGTAGTTTTCAGAGTAGAGGTGTTTTACCTCCTTTATTAGACTGATTCCTAGATATTTTATTTTTCTGGCTGCTATTGTGAAAGGGATTGACTCTCCAATTTCTCTTTCAGTGAGTCTATTGTTTGTGTAGACAAAGGCTGTTGATTTTTGAGCATTGACCTTGTATCCAGCTACACTTCTGTATTTTTCAATTAAGTCTAGCAGTCTTTTGGTTTAGTTTTAGGATCCTCTATATAGAGAACCTTATCATCACCAAATAATGACAGTTTAACTTCTTCCTTATGTATCTTTATTCCTTTTGTTTCTTGGTCTTGCCTCATTGCTGATGATGGCTAATGTTTTCAGCACTACATTGAACAACAATGGTGACAGTGGACATCTTGTCTCGTTCCTGATCTTAGTGTAAAAGGTTTCAGTTGTTGCTGATTTAGTATGATGCTGGCTGTTGATTTCTCATAAGTAGCTTGTAGTACATTGAGATAAAGTCAATATATTTTGGTTCTCTGTAGGGTTCTGATCTTGAATCAGTGCTGGATTTTGTCAAATGCTTTCTCTGCATCTATTGAGATGACCATATCATTTTTGTCCTTGAGTCTGTTAATATAATGTATTAATTTATTGATTTATGTATGTGAAACCAGGCTTGCATCACTGGGATAAATCTGATTTGATCTGAGTTTATGCTTTTCTTGATAACTATCTGTATTTTGTTTGCCAATATTTTATTGAGGATTTTTGCATCAATGTTCATTAGAGAGATTAGCATGTAGTTTTCTTTTTTGGGTCTTTCTCTGGCTTTGGAATCAAGGTAATGGTTGCTTCAAGGAATGATTTGGGGAGTACTGCTTCTCTTTTGATTTCATTAAAGATTTTGAGAAGTAGTGGCATTAACTCTTCTTTAAAAGTTTTGTAGAATTTGCCGGGAGTGGTGGCTCATGCCTGTAATCCCAACACTCGGGAGGCAGAGGCAGGAGGATTGCTGAGTTCGAGGCTTGCCTGGGCTACATAG